>JACMII010000139.1:9064-36301 GCA_014805405.1 Bunonema sp. RGD898 | reverse complement strand
CCCCCCCCCCCCCCCCCCCCCCCCCCCCCCCCCCCCCGCGTGCAGCTCCTAACCGGCTAGTCAATCGTGTGCCTCGATCAGACAGTGACAGCTGCGGCAGCAGTCGTCGTATCGTTGTTGTTGTTGTTGTTGTTGCTGTCGTAAAGAAGGGTATGCTGTGTTTGATATTTCGTTGAATGCTACGTGCGTATCAGAGAATGGCCGGTCGGGACGACAGCGAGTGAGTGGAGTGTCTGTATGTCAACGACGTGTCTGTGTCGAATGGTGGCGGTGGACACAGCGGTCTGTGTACGAGAAAATATCGAGTGCAGCTAGCAGAGTGGCTGCGTTGCACTCCGCCGTGCGGAGCAATGCGGCGACCGCTATCCAAACAGAGCCGCTTTCCCGTCTTTTCTCCAAGTGCCTGTCTAGCTGGCTGCATCTCTGCGGTCAGGGCGAGGAAAGAGGACATACTGTTGAGGGGGGAAGAGGGACAGCGGGCGCCAGATCATTAGAGGTGGGACTGGCTTGGCCGGTAGCCACGGGGAGGAGGGACACGCCCCTTGCCCTCTCTGTGCCCTTGCTGCTTTGGCTGCTGCTGCTGCTGCCCTCTCCCCCTCTCTCTCCCTCCCCTCCTTTCTGTCGTTCTCGCTCTCCCACTCCTCATTGATCGGTCCACTTGTTTTCTCTCACGGCTCTTCGGCCTGACCAGAAAGTGGACGACGAATCGGCGCCTTGCCGGTGGGAGTCCGCCAGATCAGCGATGCACCACCAACTCTAGTCATCGTCGGGTGGTCTTCTCCCCCTTATCTGTGCGCTGTGTCTCGCACTCACGTCTCCTCTTCTTCTCCACCTCCCCCTTCACTCTCGTCCCGTTCTACCCCTTCTTCCTTCGCCTGCTGACAGACGGCGAAGGCGGACGAAGATGGTTGTTCTGCAGTCGTCATGAGAGTATAACTTGTCCTCTCGGACGCTCGCTTCTTCAGAGAACCATCCTCTCTCTCTCGTGGTTGTGCGACCTCGAGAGAGGAGGGGTGAGAATGGGCGCGGCCATCTTTGCCACCTCCTCCGCTTCGTCTCCCGCCGTCGCAAAGTTCACGTACGCTCTCCCTGAGCAGCGGCAGCGGTAGCGCGTGCGTGTGCGTGTGCGTGCGCGCGTGTGCGCCGATCGATACTAGTGCGGCTGTGGCTGCTGCTGAGGCTGCGAGGTGCTGTCTTCCTCCCCTCCTCGTACACGTGTGTAGACCGAGTGCTCGGCACTGAACTCCGCACGTCCTTCTGGCTCTCTCATTCTCGAAATCCCCTCCCTTGCAGGCATGCTCATTATTCGGGAGGCGAAGAGACAACAATTGTGATATGATGCATCCACAACAACCGTCTACTGCGTCCGCCGCTTCGGATGAGCAGCAGCAGCAACAGCTACGACTGCTGATGCAACTACTCGGAGCGACCAACCAAAATATGACGGTGCCTCTCCAGAGCGTGCCACACCCGCAACATCATCACCACCCTCCCGCCCATCCACTGCAAAGCGCCATCGCCCAATTGCCATCGGTTCGTCCTGTGTCAACACAATTTATTTAGTAAAGGACGATTTACAGACGTCGACGAGCATAGGCGCCGGGGCGGGAATGCTCGTCCCTGGATTAGTGCATCCGTTACCGCCGTCGTCGACCATCGTCTCCGTGAATTCGGACGCTCTGCAAGCCCTGCTGTCAGTGGCGCTCGGAACGAACCAGCAGCAGCAGCAGCACCATCATCATCATCATCCACAACCTCAGCAGCAGCAGCAGCACCACCCGAATTTGTCTCTACAGCAGCAGCTGCTTCTCATTCAACAACAGCAGCAGCAGCAGCAGTTACAGCTGCCATCGACGCTGCAATTCCAGCAGTTGTTACTCGCCAACCAGGTAGCGTGCCACCGTTCACAATACACCGTCTCGTTGAATAGCGTCAGAGAGCGGCCGTCCTCGACCCAAGTGCCATTCCGATCGAACTGGTCACGACGAGCATTCCGCCGACGATACCGACGTCTCGACTGCAGCCACCGCTCCCTCTGCCGGTCGCCCAACAAACTGCTGCCGCACAGCGTGGTAGTGAATGTTCGCGAACCAGTGTGTAATGTCGTAGGTGCAGCAGAGCAACTGGAGAGCGGCAGTAATGCGCTAACGTCAGTGAGCTTCCTACGTCGACGACACGACACGGACGACGCGCAGAAGAGGATGACGGTCGAGCGTGCCAAACGAGGAAGACGTTCGCCAACGGTCACCCAATTCGATAACAGCCTCAAGATGGAGGTGCCTGCCCCGCGTCTCGCTTTTCTTGACTCTCTCATTTGTCGTGTAGGTTCGGCTACCCGCCAAGCGGAACGACCCTCGCTTCCAGCCCAAGATGGATGCACCCAAAACGGACCACATGAAGAACCGCGTCTTTCGGGCGAGCTCATTTGCAGCACACTGATTGGTGACGGCGCTTCTATATTTGCAGTGTAGCACCGAGGAGGTGCTCGTGCGACTGACGGAGAATGCCTACATCGCCAACCTGCACCAGGCCTTCTCGGTGCGACTCCAGTTCATGGCACAGTGCGCGATCCGCTCGCTGACCGAGTTCGGCTGGGCCCTGATCGACAGTCTGCTCGGCGACCGGCAGGTCCAACAGCTCTACGCGTATGTCGAAACAGCATGATGATGCTGAAGAAGAGCGAACATACCGGGTCGGTCGTTTTCAGCGAGGTGGAGGACCTCTATCGGCGGGGCTACTTCGCGCCGGGTCGACTGTCGGACGACACGAACGAGGGCGGCAGTGGCTGCAGCTCGGTGCCGGGCGACGTTCGCTCCGACATGGCCTACTGGTGGGACGCGTCGGCGGGCGGCGACTCCTCTCGAGCGGTCACCCTTCGTCTACTGGTCAACGTGCTCGACACGATCGTCGCGCAGTTCGCCAGCCGAACGCCCTATCGCATCGCCGGTCGATCGAAGGTGCGATCCGTCTCGACGGACCGCGCGCGCAAAGCGATGCACGATTGATTGCAGGCCATGGTGGCCATGTACCCGGCCCGAGGGACGCGCTACCTGCGGCACGTCGACAATCCGTGCAGGGACGGGCGCGCGCTCACCGCCATCTACTACTGCAACGAGGACTGGAAGGAGGAGCACGGCGGCCGACTCGTGCTCTATCCCCGCTCCGCGGAGCAACCGATCGCCGTGGATCCGCGCTCCGATCGGCTACTGCTCTTCTGGTCGGATCTCAGGAATCCGCACGAGGTGCAGCCCGTCCACAGGGACAGGTTTGTTGCTGCTCGTCTGTGCTTCTTGGCCGTCATACAACCGTCGTCGTGCAGGTTCGCCGTGACGGTCTGGTACTTTGACCAGGACGAGCGCGAGGACTGGCTGGAGGGAAAGCAACGGGAAGCCGGCATGGATGTGCAGCAACAGCAACAGGATGGAGATGCCCGACAGGTCGAGGACATGACGCCGCTTCCGCCCGTTCGACAGCAGCAACGAGACGTCGTGATGACGTCGGACCAACGACGTGCGGCCACTCCGGTGACGAAGACGAGTCCCCTGTTGGACGGTAACGCGTTTCACTCGTTCGACTGTCATTGTCATCGTCGTCGTCGTCATCAGACTCTGGCTACGGTCAATCGACGGCGTCCGACACCGTGGCCGCACTTCCGCCCGCAGCGCTCTCCGTTCAGTCGGCGCCCATCGTGGGTCCGTCGTCGTTGGTCGTTCAGCGACTCGTCGAGCAACTTCTCAACGAACAGAGGGTAAGCAGCCCGTGGTTTTCTCTCTCTCTCTCTCTCTCTCTCTCGGAATATGTCGTCATCATCTGTAATGCGCAGGAGAGGAACATGCTTCCGACGATGTCGCTTCCGCCGATGCCCATTTCCGCGACGGTGCCATTCGGGCAACTGCATGCGCAGAGTTCGCACGCTCTGCAGTCGTTCTTGCAGGGCGTGGCTTCACAACAGGTGATAGTGCTATTGATCTCGTCACGCAGAAATGCTCGTTCATTTATTCAGCAGCGACAGCAACAGGCGGCTGAGTCAAGCGGCGCCACGAAGGCGGCGGCGGCGACGACGACGACGACGATGGCTGGAGGAGCGGCGACGGAAGGCTCCTCGTCGGGCAGCCGATCGATGGTGACGGCCGATGACGCATCCGTGCTGGCGTCGCTGAACGCCACGCACCAGGAACTGGTTCGAGCCACTCGACCGCCCCAGGATGGAGTGCCGTCGACCGGAGCCACGCCCACTCCGTCCTCGACGCTGGGTCCGTTCGTGCCGGTGCGCAGCACGCTCCCCCTGCAGCCCGTGCTCCGGGATGGCGCGGACGAGTCCGTCGACATAGAACCGCACTCGGACGGCATCGAGTACCACATCTAGTCGGTGTACAATCCGCTCCCCCCTCCACTCTATTTATTGTCCCTCTCCCGCTCGAAGAAACACAGACTGTTTGTGATTGTCGTGATTGTCGCCATCACCACTCTCGCTCTTGTGTCTCGTCCTCGTCGCCACCGTCTCGCCGCTGCAGGAATGCTTTTGAAGCACACAGACAGACACCATCCTCTCACGTACGCGCACGTAAACAGCAATCATGTCATACCACATCAGCACACCATCGGAAGAGACGAAGACGCGAAAATGCTGCAACACAGACCAGGAACGCACACACACAGATACACACGCACACACACTAAGCGTCTTGCCACACAATGGGAGACCAAGAAAGAGAACGAGAGAGAGAGAGAGATAAAAGAAGGGGATGACAAACTGTGCTACTATGACGGACGAGTGTCTGTGCACACACCATCAAATCAAAAGGATCCCCCGTACTAACCAATTCATGTGCAGCATACAGACAACAAAACAACGGACACACGGAGATGCATTCCAACGAGGGAAAGGGACGCGCACGCACGCAGACATCGTGAACATCAGGACCAACTCTTCTCGTCTCCCTCTTGCTAGTCTCGTTGTCAGTCTCCTCTCCCCTCTCTTGTTCGTGTCTTGTCTGCGCGTACACAGTTGCTTCCTTAAAGCTGATCTGAGATGTGATCTGGCTGTATCTCTTTTTTCTCATCTCTATACAGACACTTGCGTCCGTCATCGTTTTCGTCTTCTCAATGTTTCCGTCCTCGTCTCTTGGCCGCCGTCCTGTGCCCTTGTCGTCGGTGCATCATCGCGGCGGACCGTCGTCTCTGAGCGCGTCGTCTTCTTTGGACTACTCGCCGTCTGACGGCGGCTCGTCTCCGATCCTTCTCCTCTTCCTCCTCCTCATCCTCCTCCTCCTCGTCGTCGCTCTCATCATCAGCATTCGAGCTCTCCTCCTCTTCATCATCTTCCTCTTCCTCTTCCTCCTCCTCCTCGTCCTTCTTCTTCTCTTTCTCTGCTGTCGTGGTAGTAGTCGGAGCAGTCGTTGTCGTAGTCGTCGTCTCCGCCGCCGCCGCCGTGGTCGTTGTGGTCAACGCGGCGACAGTGGTTGTGTTCGACGACGGAATTGTGCCAGCTGTAGTAGTGGTAGCAGCAGCAGCAGCTGTGGTGGTGGTGTTATCGATTGATTGTGCGGCCCCCCCAGCCTGTAATTCTCTTTTCCATCATTTTGATCGCGCAACTAACGCACCGTTTCTGCGGGCGATGACGGCAGCTCGGGTTCGTCCATCGAGATGGCTGCGTTCGCTTGCTCGTCGCCCTAAACCCATGATTTGTGACAGTGCAAATTGTGACCAGAGAGAGCATTAACGACAGATGGCGGCGGGAAGCGAACACTGCTAGTGGTAATGAAAGAATAGCATACGGATCCGTTGCCGTTCTGGCCCTTGATGTTCGAGTCGAGCGAGCCGCCGTTTATCGGAGCCGCAACCGAGCCCGAGTCGCCGAATACGACGTTCGACTTGAGAGACACGAATGGTTAGACGGAGAGACAGACTTGGAGAGAGCATCATTACTTTGGGCAGAGGAATGTCGCCTTCGGTGGGATGGCGCGCATCCAGACTTTCGAACCCGGTACCGGGCGGATTCTGTTTCCCATAGAAGGTGATGCGCTCGCTCATGGCCGGCTCCTTCTTGCCGGACTTCGGGTTGAAGAACGTGATCTAGACGCGGGGTAAGTGACAGCACAAGCTGAAAAGCGTCCGCCGCAAGCCGACTCGCAGACACATTCGACAGGGAGACAGCGTCACACAGTCGAGAGACGAACGCTTACCGCCTCGGTCTTGATCTTGTCGCCCTCCGTCGGCGAGAGACCCACGTCCGGCATGGGCAGATTCTCGACGACATCGTCGACCGACTGCATTGTACACCCTCATCTCATTGCCCCTACCTTCCGCCCGCCGCTCACCTTGTGTTCCTTCTGCGCATCCTTGAGCAGCTCCTTCTCGGACGGCGTCTGTTTCACGTCCGACTCAGCGGGCTCGCTCTCTTCCTCATCGCCGTTCGTCTCCCCCTCCGCTGCGGTCTCTTCGTTTCCGCCTCCGGTTTCTCCGTTTCCGCTTCCGGTTTCGGTCAGCTCCGATTGTTCTGGCTCGAAGCTCACCTGGAGGAAGGGCGTCGAAACATGGCTTTTACTGCTGTTGCTGCTACCTGATCGGGTCGTCCGTTGAACGAGTCTGACGTCATCTCTTCAGGCAGCGTCTGTCCTGTCTGGTCAGATTGTTGGGCATCTTCCTGCTGCTGTTCCACTTGAGACGCGATCTGTTCCGCTTGCGATTCGATCTGTTCCGTCTGCGATTCGCCCTGTTCCGCTTGCGACACGGCAGCTGGTGGAACCTGGAGATGCGAGCTAATGAGGTCAAAAGATGGCGATAATGATGACCTCGACTTTCTCGTCCTCGACCTGTTTGTCCAACTGCGATAGATCAATGCCGAGAATGTTTTTGCGCCCCGACTTGCCACTGCCTTGCTCCTTCTCCCGAATCTGCTGTACAGCCGCGTCAGCCAGCTCGTCGGCTGCTGAGGCGCGCAATGACTGTAGCGGTATGTGATAAAGCGTACCGCTGGCGAGTCCGTAAGGCGAAATGTACGGGCCATAGGGTCGTCTGAGGAATGGAGGCGGCCCGACGAACGGCGGACGACGAGGGGGAAGGCCATAGAAGGGGGAGATAGCCCCCGAAGATGGCGGAGGAAGAAGTGGACGGTGACGAGGAAGGGGCGGAAGCAGAACGGGCACTGGACCGGCGGCGGCCGACACTTGCTCATCCTCGACAATCACAGGCAGAGACGGAACGGGCCGAGGAAGAATGTCCGGCACTGCGAATGGATGCACTCCGCCGACCGGCCATTGCGGCACTGGCCGATAGCGAGGAACAAAGTGATGATGTTCGACGAGCTCTTCGCGCGGTGGACCTTCGATGATGATCGGTGCCTGCTGGGGTGCGACCTCGACGATGGCACTCTCGGCCGGGAGAAGGGCGCCGCCGCTCGGCGCCCCGATGATCGTCTCTATCGGGCCACCGATCTGGATGCCGGCTGGCTGTGCGGCCACTTGGATCGTCTGGATGCCGGCTGGTTGTGCGGCCACTTGGATCGTCTGGATGTCGGATGGCTGCACGGCGATCGTCGGCTGCACGATCTGCACTCACACGGTTTGTTCGTGCGCACCTTCCTCTCGCCGTCCCCCCACTTTCTGTAGTTTGCCACATCCCGCCGTACCAGAAATCGCAGTCAAGTTAACCTTGACCCCCCCCCTTTCCCAAGTGGTGTAGTGTATAAAGCTGTAGCGATGACGCTGCCACTGCTGCTGACGGCAGTAGCAGATGAGGATGGAATGCAATGCGCGCACACACTACTGCTTCCAGCATGTTGTAGCATTCTGTCGCGTGTAAGAAACACCTAACAGCTTTCCATGTAAATGAAGGGAGGCTGGTCGCCTAACTCGGTCACTAGTTACTAACGATTTTACACACTTGCACACTCACTCACATACTCGCGTTAAGGACTGCGCGAGAGGACGCACAAAGGTGCGCGCGCGCGCAAACGGCGAAACGGAAGTCGCGAGAAGGAGACAATGACGGTGAGGAGAAAGAGAGTCCACCTGCGGTTGTGGTTGCGCGGCGACAACGATGGTCGACTGAGGAGATCGAACGGAGGGAAGAATCAGCTGACGGGGGTGAACGATCGTAGGAAGTCCCGACGGTATGGAATCCTGGAGGAGCAATTCCGTTCGGCCGCCTCCACTTCGCACCACCTCCACGACCTGCGGACGACGAACGGCCGTCGCCACTAGATTTGGGGGGTGGTGTCGAGCGAAGAGGAGGACGAGGGAAGCCTCCTGTACCTGGGTTGAGGTCGCGAACGTACGTGAACGGTCCCGACGCCTCTCCGGCCAGAATCTGCGCGATCTCGGCCGGCATCGGCGGTGGTGGGGGCGGAGGCGGTGGCGGAGCGTCTGCGAGACGATGATTGTACGCGCATGCGTGCGCCGGCAATGAACCCACTCTTTGAGCGCGAGTATCCCGGCGGTGGGGGTGGCGGGAGTGGCGAAGGAGCCGGCGGAGGAGGTGCCGCCCGATTGGGGGGCGGCGGTGGAGGTGCCGCTCGACTGGGAGGCGGCGGCGGAGGCGCCGACTCGGGGGCAGTGGGTGGCGGGAATCGAGGCCGGGGAGCTGGCGGCGGAGGGGGGCCATTTTGGACGGGCGGCGGTGGCGGAGGTGGCGCCACTGAATTGGGCGGAGGTGGCGGTGCGCCGATGCGAGGCGGTGGCGGTGGAGGCGGCGGGACGCCCGGCGGAACGGGTGGACGAGGAAGAGCGCCCAGCTGAAGAGGAGTCTCATCGTGCATTGAACGCAAGGCGGCATCATCGGCCGGCCGTTACCAGAGTCGACGTCAAAGTCGGCGTCAGAGCTTGCGTCAGTTGGAATTGCGGCTGCACCAGCTGGACCGGCTGCACTAGTTGCGGAGGCGATCTATCATCGTCGTTCGTTTCGGTCGCTGGATTGTTGGGAAAAATTAATCACTTACCCTAGAACGGCTCCGGGCGCAGTGGCATAGACGCCCGGGACTACTGGCACCTGCTGCGGTGCCGGAGACTCGCAACAGGTTGGGAGGAAGAGCGCCGACACGCGATGGTGCTCAATCACGAGCGATAGCAGAAGAAGACAAATGAAAGAGGGCGAAACGAGACGGCGACGCTGCCTCGTCATGGCGCTTGTCTCTGTCTGAAAGGAAAATCGACCGTGAGATGGGATGGAGAGTGGGGAGGATGGCATTCGAATGGAATGGATCGTGCACAAGAGAATGGAAGGGAGAGGGAAGGAGGAGCGGCGGCGTAGTCCGTCGCCCAGTAGTGGACCGTCTTAAATACGGACGCACGAGGCGACTGGGCACGAGAGGGGAAGGAGGAAAGGTAGAGGGAGAGGGAGGCAGGAAAGAACTGAAAAGGTGGCAGTGGTTGCGCGGACGAAGAGGGGGGGGGGCACGCTCAGGCTGCAACACAGCACGTCAGGAAGAGATGGCCTCGTCGTGGAAGGGGAGATGAGAGGAAAAAGGATGGGCAAACTGTGTTGGCAATGCGACTTTAAGCATCATCCTCCACATGCTCAGCAACACTCCCAAACATGCGTCCATTGTTTCGGACGTCACTCCCCCTCCCTGTCTTCCTCTTTTCTCATCGTCGCTGCCGCTTTCTCCTCGCCTCTCTGTCCGCGCATTTTCCTCCTCCTCCTCCTCGCTGTCTTCTCGAATCGAAAGTCTCCTCCGGCAGAACAACAACCTCCGTCGCTGTCGCTACCACCACATGCTCCTTGTTGTGGTCCCCGTCGTCTATACAGTTCACGGATCTTTCTTTCCCCTTTTTCTCATCGTTGTGCACACATCAAAGGCCAACGAAAACAATAAACTCTCTCCTCCCACCGCACTATCGTCATCGTCGCCGTTGTGGTGTGTGTGTGTAGCATGAACTCGTGGTGACCAATTTCATGATCGTTTATTTCTCATTAGCGTAATGCGCTTGTGAGTGCGGCGCGCAAGAGTACGACGTGACTCAGCAGTGATCACCAACAATTTGTGGCAGCTGCATTACCGCAGCGTGACTCGGTCATCATCACAGTCAATCTGTTGTTGATGTTTTTGTTGTTGTTTAATATATCGGCGACGGCGGCGTCACAGACGCTTTAGGGACTCGTCTTGGGCTTCTTCTCGACGACGTCGTCCGCGGCCGCGTGTCGAACGGCATCGGCCGCCGCAGCCTGCGCCCGTTCCAATAGTCGGCCCAGCTGCTCGTTCATCGGACCTGCACACTCGCATCTCCAATGCGCTTTGCAGCAGCGCTCTCATGACATGTGTGTCACTGTTGCGTGTAAGAGCAACTTCAAGGGCAAGTAAGTGTAAGCGGCAGCGCCTGAGAATTGCGTGACGTTGGCAAGCTGCTCGTGTTGTGGGGCCGGTTGAAAGCGGTAAGCGATTATGGCAAGTGTTCTATACCGGCGATGGCGTAGTGCGAGGCGGCCGACGCGGCGACGGGATAGCCGATCGACTGTTCGGCCGATTGCTTCACGGTGTTCCAGCCGCGCTCCAAGCCTAGAGCATCACCTGCTCCTCCCCCTGCTGACCACAAGCTGTGATGGCGGTGCTGCTGCTGCTGCTGCTGTGATGATGCCAGAGGCGAAGACGGTGGTGCACGTCGCAGTGCAGTAGCGGAGATAGAGGAGGCGGCAATCGCAGACGAGGAGGGTGAGATTGGTGAAGTGCGATGAAGCCGCGGCATCCCCGTGCCGACAGCCGTGCCGGGCGCTACACCCACCACATTTGTGCAACCCAGCAAGCGACTGGCTAGTGTGTAGCAGTGGGAGACAGGGTGGTGGACGAGAGGCAGTGCGAGTGAGTGATCGGGCAGGAGGCGGCGCAGGCAAAGCGAGAGGAAAAGGAAGAAGAGAACGAACCTGTGCTCAGCTGGTGCCAGGCCGACCGCAGCTGGTTGCCCATCTGCTTCACGTCCTGAACGCACACAAACCCTTCCCTTCGAACCAGATCGTTCGCGCGCGCACCTGATCAAGGCCGGACTCGTCGAGCGACTGCTTGAACTTGGCCACCACGTCCTTGATGGCGGCCAGAAGCTCGGCGTTCGGCTGCAACACATGCCATCATCTCATGTCCTGCCCACTCATTCGGGTGACGACGGAAAGTGATGAGGAGTGATGGCGAGTGAGGGGCGTGGAGTGGGGGAGGGGACGAGAACACCACGACCGAGTCTGACACACACGGCAAATGAAATAAGGTGAAATCAGATGGATGATGGTGCTACGACGCACTCTGTGCATCGGTGCGATGGTGATGGTGCAACGGAAGAGCACACACACGCACGCACACGAATCCACTCTTGCTCAGACTTGGCCGTGCGGATGGTGCGGTGGAGACGGTGCGGCAGCAGCATCGGCAGTAGAAGAGGCAGCAGTGGCAGCAGTCGCATTGCTTCGTACCAGAAGACGGGCGAAGTCGACGCCGAGCAGACCGGACAGCAGCGACGGGTCGGTCTCGCTTCCCGGCGCGCCGATCGTCGTCGCCGCCACCACCGTCTCCTGGGGTCGGATCCAGTTGTAGACGGAGGGCCGTCTGCGGGCCGGCCGGAATGGCGGCCGAACCGACTGCGGTCGCGGTCTGTCCTCGTGCTCGCCGTCAGGCCTGTGCCGGCAGATGAACCGCGACGGCGCCGGCGCGATGCCCGGCCAGATCGCTTTCTCGCTGATGCTGCCGCTGCCGCTGCCCTTGTGGACGGCCGGTCGCCAGGGGATCGCGTCCGGATCGGCGGTCGAGACGATGGCCAGTCCCGTTGTTGGGACAACGGTCGACGACGGACTGTAGGTGCTGGTGTACTGCGTCGACGTGGACGGCTGTCTGGATGTGGTCCAGACGTGTGTCTTCGCACTCGTCGCACTCGTCGACGCGGCGGTCGTGGTCGACGTGCTAGTGGTAGCTGTCGTCGTCGTCGTCGTCGTTGTCGTCGCCGTCGTCGTCGTTGTTGGTTTTGTGCTCGGCACGAATGTGGTTGTGGGAATTTCCGGAGTTGTTGCGCTCGTTGTCGACTCTGCGGCTGTAGTCGATGACGGCTCCATGGTAGTGGTTGTGGTCGACGACGATGACGACGACGACGGGGCAGACGTGGTGGACCGAGTGCGCTGTCTGTACGACTGCGAACGAGTGCCGGGCGCCGTGGTTGTGGTTCTCCAGGGACGGAGAGGCAGCGTCACCGCGGACCGAGACAGCGCCGGTCTGACCGATGACGGTCGTCTCATGAGCAGAGGATGGTATCGGGACAGGGACGAGGCCCAGTCTCCAATCGACAACGACGATGACGACGACGAGGATGGAGAGGATGGCGGGTTTGAGGCGGCAGGCGCCAATTGCACGTTGTAGACCATAATCTGTTGCGCTCGGTGCTGCTATGCGACATCATCCGCCCCCATAAAACCACCGTCTTGCTTGCTCACCCTTCCCTACCGCTGACCAATCGTTCGACACGTGAGAAAATGGCGTGGATGAGAGAGAGAGGTGAAAGAACTCACGTCCGATCCGGGCGGGTAGTACTTTCTCCCGATTGACGGATGATGCGGCGGCGGCGGTTGTGGCATGAATGGCGACGACACGGACGGCGGCGGCGGCGGCATCCGGTTGTTCGTCAGTCCGGACTCGTAGCCGGACATTCGTCCCCCGTAGCCGGCACCCATCCGCGACGACTCGTAGTCGAAGGGATTGGGCGGCGGCGGCGGAGGGTATCCCCCGTATGCGCCGTTCCGCTCATAGGGCGACTCTTGTCGCTTGGGCGTCTGGTACCAGGCTGCTGCGTAGTCTGCGCGTTGTCCTGAGCCATGGACGGGAATTGACCCATAGGTACCGGCCCGTTCGGACGGCGGCGGCGCATAGTCGGAAGTGCTCCATCCCTGCGGGGCCGATTGCACGCCAAGCAGAGCTGCCAGGCACCCGACCAGGACGAACGATCTGCGTGTGCGCGTGTGCCAGTGTTGACTAGAACTAGAAGACAACAATGGGCCGACTGTCTGTCGTAGTCGTGTCTGTATGCGCGTGCGCTCTCTCTCTCTCTCTCGCCCTCGCTCTCCGCTTCGAGTCGGGAGAGGGAAAGACCCGTTTAGGAAAACGACACCGCGCGCGCGCACGCACCCACACCAAGGACACACAACTCTCGGGTTGCACTTCCCTCACACTCACTCCCAGCCGCAGCCGCAGCAGCAACAACACCAGCGCTTTCCAATTCCACACACACACAACACACAACACCTCACCTGCTCTGCATGACGGCACCGCTCGGCTCCCGATGATGAGGCTGCAACAATCTCCCTCGGCTACAGTCGATCTCTTTCAGGCACGAGGAGGAGGGCGTGCGCAGTGTTCCCCTCTGCAATCAGCAGTCGATTCGGCGATGATTCGGAGAATGAACGACGGGAGAGGGAGGGGAGAGAGAAGCGCTTCAAGCTTTCAGGGAGGAGGGACACTCTCGACTCGAGCTGATGAGGAGGAGGAGGAGGAGGGGGAGGCGCGGCGCCATCTCGCCTCTCCCTCTAAGTGAGAGGGAGAGGGAGGCCCTTGTTGAGGCGAGAGAGGGGGAGAGGGAGAGAGTGACCGGACCGGCTGACTGGAGCCGCTTTAGGGAGGAGGGGGGAGGAGGAACCTGAGGACAGGACACACCCTTTTGTCGGGCTCTCTTGCGACTGAGTGACAGCGAAGGAGGAGAGACCCAGTTCGAGGTGGTCAGACTTGCTGGAGAGAAAGAAGCCCCTCCCATGTGGGTCAACAGGGACCGGCGAGCCGCTGCTTCGAGCACGAGCAAGCAAGCACACGAGTCAGCGCAGCCGATGGACGGGGACGAGTGTGCGCGCGCGCGCCCGCGGCGCCACCGCCGTCGCCCGCTCGTTCGCCCCCGCCTGCGCGTCCGTTCTTCTCGCCGCTGACCCCCGCGCCGCAGAAGCTGAGGCACACCGCACACAGCACCAGCTACTTTTTCTGGCCCCCGCGCGGCTCATACGGCGAAGACCAAGACAGGAGGGAACCGCACACCAAAGACGGCTCGAGCCACAACTATGAGGCGCGCGCGCGCGCTCGGTCTCTCTGACAGTCCGTCTCCCGCCGAGACGACGCCACAACAGACAAGAAGCGCTCGCTACAAATGGCTGCAAACAAACGGACCAACGAACGAATGAGGAGAAAGACGCCCGCCCCCGAGGAGAAAGCCTGTCTTCTCAGATAGAGGAGGTGGGGACATTCGGGACATTGGAGAATGGGAACGGGAACAGTGGATCGCGGAGCCAGAGAGACAATCCAGTCGATGCGGACGAGTCTCATCTGACAGTGGAGATTCGATCGAGGGAGTCTCGAGGGAAGAAGAAGATGACGACGATGAAGAGGCGAGGGAATGCGAGTGCGCGATGCGATGGAGTCACCCACACGACACACACACGCAACAACCGCGCGCTGATGCGGACCGCAAACATACAACCACCCACATGCGCACGCCGGAAACCTCGCCGCACTCTGCACTATAACTGCCTCCTCTCCTCACCTTTCATCTCATCTTCAACTGCTGCACATGCGCGCACGTGCGCCTCTCCGTGTCTGGGAAATGCACTCGGAATTGGCTGAAAGAAGTCTAGTTCTGCGAACTGCACGATATGCGAACGGGGCGAGGGGGTCATGGTGTGAGCGTGTGTCGAGGGGAAGGCGAAGACGTGTGCTGATGATGATGATGATGTGTCTTGCTGCAGTCGTTGCTCTCGGATTTCCCGTCCCACTGTTGGAAGAAAGTCAGCTGATCCAGATCGGCAAAGACGCGTCGATAACACTCTTCGAAAGCGACCAGTTTGTTGAAGTAGTGCGGACGCTCCACCACCTGCAACGACGCTAGTTTCTCGACCGGGAGACGCCAGGCGAAAGAGAGAGAGAGAGAACCTCGCCCAATTCGAGTTGCCGGACGCTGCGCACCTTGCCGATCATGTACGGCGGCAGTGCTTCCACGGCCGGCCCTCGCACCATGGTGAGTCGGAGTGACGAGCAGGCCAGCGACTCGAGCATTTCCTGCGTGACGACATCCTGCGGATCGAGTCCGATGAAGGACGAGAACGAGAGATGCTGGGCCGTGATCGAGTGCGCGTGCACCAACTGCTGGAAGGCGTCCTGCAGCTGCTCGCCCGACGTCTCCAGGCCGAGATCGAACGACATCAGCGACAGTCGTTCCAATCGAAGCTGACCAATCCCCTCTCTCGGTCGGTCTCCCGCAGCACACGAGCGTACCTGGCAGTGCGAGATGGCGAGCGCGTCGGTGATGCCGAGCTTGCCGATGACACGCAGCGACTCGGCGTGCTTAGCGATAAATTCGGCCAGACGAGGGATGCAGAGCGAGGCGCGTCTGCGGCGGATGCGCAACTCCCGCAGACCCTCGAAACAGGCTGCAATCCGGCGGCCATCAATCATTTGAAAACGGGAGCGCGAAGACGTACGGGCGGCAAGGAGCATGTCGAAGAGAACCTGCAGCTCGGTCGAGTCGTGCTGGTCAATGCGAACGAACAGACGACGAACGCGACGAGACTTGGTCAGCAACAGACGGAGGGCGTCCAAACATCGATCCCAGGGAAGTCGGGTCCCCTGATAAAAGCAATTCGATGGGAGAGAGGGCGGCGGGAGGACGAAAGAGTGCAAGTACACCAACCTGTAGCAGACAGTACGGCCTGTGGTCGCTGAGCGTGCGCTGTCGAAGCGTGCCGATGGTTCGCGGTCGATCCGGCTCGTGCAGCTCGATGCGAACCGTGTCCGTGTCCGCGAAGCAGCCGTCCGCGACCCGTCTCGCGGCTCGACACACCGACTGTTGGGTCGTTCATATGGGCAAGCAAAGAGTTCCGAACCCTGAGTCTGGCGAGTTGTCGAATGTCGTGTGCCATCTCCTTGGCCACGTGGTCGAAGATGACGAGCTGGACGTCCGTCGGAAGCAGTGGCAGCGCCGTGGAACAGCATGGTCGGACCGAAGTCCCGGCGATTGGAGGAAGCGCGTCCATCTGTACGCGACGGTGGAGGGTGCAGTAGAGAGACGTGGGAGAGAGGAAGAGAGTTGAGAGGGAGAATGGGACGAAGGAGGGGAGGGGGGAGGGGGCAAAGAGCGATCGGGACTGACTCTCTCTCACTCTTTTCCGCTCGTGTCAGTCTGTGTGGTGGCGGCGGCGACGGCGGGTTGTGCACGTCCTCGTGGTCGCCTTCCTCCGCCTACCCGTCTCCTCAAGTCCAGCAGCAGCAGCAGCAGCAGCAGTCTTCGTCACGCGGCTGCTGCTGCTGTTGGTCTCCTCCCTTTACCCACGAACTGCGCCAGCTGCTGGCACACACGCCACTCGAAACCAACCGCCAGGCGAGCACCTCGACAACAAACTGCCCTCCGCCTTCTCACCGCCCGTTCCTCTTTCTACGTGCCACCGCCGAGGGGAAGTTCACGTGCTGCCCCCCGAGTCGCGCCATCATTAGCGGACCCACGATGACGCAAACCGGCGCTAGAGAAAGAGAGAGGAAGCATGCATGCAGAAGCAGACGCACAAAGCTCAACAGCAGAAAGGAGGGCAAATGATGCTGAAAACGCGTATGCCTGCAGCTAGGTATGACGCTATCGTCGGAAGAAAGAGTGATGACATGGCGTACGAACAACGCCGCGTGGGCCTGAACACGGCCAACACACGGACCAGCACTGGTCAACAGTGCCGGCGAGAAGCAGCACGTGCTGTGATTGGAGGACAACAGGGAGATAAGACGGAAGCCACTCTAGTCTCTCTCCTGTTGCAAACACACGCGCGCGCGCACATTGCCCCCGTCCGTCAGTAGTCGAGTGTCCAGGACGACGAGGGAGCGGCGAGAGGCACTACGCTAGTGAGCGCTGCGGGTCGGGACGGCCGCCGCGCGCGGGCCCAATCGATTGTTCACCACCACCACCACCTCCTCCTTTTTCTGCCCTTCCGACATGGCCGGTGCAGAAGAGGACAGACAGGCCGTCATCATCCACGTGACGACATTTACGATAGGTCGCCACGATTCATTCTCGCTCGTCTGCTTCTGTATATCGTACTCTACGTTTGCTCGAGTTGAGACACGCGTCTGGTCGCCAGACGTGAGGGGCACATCACAAGACATGAGACCGAACGCACGCCGTGCTACCTCAAGTAGAGGACCATAGTGATGATGATGATGATGTGATGATGGCGGTGAAATGAGGGAACTCATCGCAGTCCAACGGCTGGGCCGAGACGACCGACGGCGTTCGATTTGCCGACATGGCTCACTCCGCCGGCGCCCATCAGAGCGACCAGATCGGCACGCTGCTCGATAACGACGTCTTCCCTCAAGGCTCGTTCGACTTGGCCGCTCGCCTTGCGGACCGCCTCCAGCCACGTCTCCGACGGCTGAGAGTAGCGCTATCTACCTCGGAACGAACGTCGACTAAACCCCACCGGCGGTCGCGACAACCACTGTATGGCTTCCTGGCTAGAGGTGCACTCTGCGATCAGCGACCGTCTCGACTCTGGACTTTGTGCTGCGAACGACGACGCCGCTCCGGTTTTAGCTGAGTTTGCTAAATATTATGGAGCTTGTCTCATTCTATCCAACCTTGTTGTTGGCGCAATTTCGAGTCGTGCAAATGCACCGCTTGCTCGTAGGTCTTCACCCTCATTAGGTAGTCGGTGGTTGATAGTCCACCTTCGTCCCACATCGCCACGTCGATCATCTCCTGCATTGGCGCTTCAAACGACGAGAAGAAACAAGTTGGATCACCTGTTGAGTTTCTTCGACGATCGAATTCAAGGCTTCCGCCTCGATCTGTTCACGCGTCCGATTGTTTAGTCTGCAAGTGCTCATTTCCATCGTCAAGTGTGACGCGACCGACCTGGCATTATCGTTGACGGATCGACCTTGCTGAGCGGTTTCGGCAGCTGCCTGAGCAACAAATCTCGCGACGTCAGACGGCTGGCCGACAGTTGCAGCGACGGCACTGAGAAATAGATCGCTCTCCGCGAAGCAGTCGCAATTATAAACCTGGTAGCGTTCACGGCATCGACGGATTCGTTCGACAGCCGTCGATAAGGCGCACTGCCATCGGTCTCGTCCTCCGATCCACCGCAACAGAATCGGCAAAGACGTCCGAACGCCATTGCTTCACTGCACCCGACTTTGCGTGTGCGCAAACAACTGAGAATTGAGGAGGGCACGCGCGGTTCCGCACAATACCCAGTGGACGAGCGATTCACAACAAATAGGTGGGACCTTGTACATATGTGTATGGGGTCGATAAAGTACCCGAAGAAACTCGGGGAGACTCGTCGTGGAATGGGTGAGTTGGTCGATTTTCGAGGAAATCGGTAGACATTGGACGGGAGGGTTCTCCTCGCGATGGCGAGACGCCGGCTGGTCGTGCGGCAACGACCGGAGACCGACGTTGGTGATAAGCGCGCGGTGCAATCTCTGGCTGCCTAGTTGTGTCACTGTCTCTCTCTCTCTCTCCCCAATCGGACCTTTCTCTCCTCCCTCCACTTTACGTAGTACATGGACGCCGTCTGTAAGCATCTCGCCCTTCAACCGATTCGACTCTTCATTCACGGAGCATCCGACGTGAGTGCGACCGGCTGACGCGCGAGAGAAAAGGGGCATGGACGATGGGGTTATTCAGGCGGGCTGTCTGCATGCGCGACGCATCGACGACAACAGCCAGTCGTACATCATCTACTTTGCATGCCAGGAGAACCGCCGCGCTCTGGTCGGTTCCTCCGCTGAAGAATGCCCTTGACTTCCCTCCGACTGCAGCATGCCCTTGACAGTGCGCACGTGTCGCACTTCAGTCTGGACGATGCGTGCACGTCCACGGACAAGACGACCGGCATCCTGGACGGTCTGTATCAACTGAACGAGCTCGGTCTGCTGTGTCTGGTGGTCCGCACGTCGTTCTCCTGGATCCAGACTCGGTTCTACACCGACGAGGTGTGTGTGTCGATTGCTCTGGCTCTCGCATTCGATCTCCCTCTCTGGCAGGGCTCATGGACCGTGGAGATGACGTGCGAGGCGGCCACTCGACTGGCGCATCTGCACGCGGCCGGTCTGCGCAAGTCAGTCTCCGCGATCTGCCTGCCCGATGATGTTTGTTGTCTAGCCTTCGAACGGACGCGATGCGCGCCGTGGTGGCTCGCAACACGCGCGACTACGGCCGTGAGATGTGTCGCGGTCGGGTGTTTCCCTCTCTGCTCTGCGGCCACTTTGACGACGTGCACGCCGTTCAGCTCAGGGTACGCGCTCGATCCTCTTCTTCCGGCTACGGGTGGCTTGCAGTTTCTGAAGGTGCTGTCCGAAGAGGATTGGCCGGACGACGAGAGCGAACGGGTGCTGTGTCATGGCCGCGCCACCACCCAGTCGTTTGGTTGGTCATCGTCGAATCAAGTGGTGGCCGTGGTCGACTTCTCGCACGCCTGCTTCCGGCCGGCCATGTGGGATCTGGCGTTCTTGCTGCTGTCCGCCCTGCCGCCTCATCTGAGACGCGTCTACCAGACCGTCGTCCTGAAGCAGTACTTCTACACGATGGTGGCTACGCGCAGTCCCCACCCCCGTTAATGCAACGAACGAACCGCTCAGATCGACATTCGACGGCCGTCGCCGCAACTCGGACTCGAGGCGCTGCACAGGTCCTACAGCCGCCAATTCCGAGACGCCTTTCTGTGGTGGTCAGTCTGCGCTCTCTTATCCCCCCTCCACTATCGAGTGACAGGACACGTCGTCTGGCGACCGAGAAGTCGACCGTCGACCAAACGCTGGCCCACAAGTGGAGACTGACCCTCGATGAGACAATCGATCACATGACTAGATGCAAACCATCTTGATCAACGACCAACAGGAACCAGATGACATGGCATTGTTGGTGAATTAGAATCTGCAGTCTCCTCCTGTCGTGTGTGTGTGTGTTGCACGTGTATGTGGGCGGATATGCTGCTGCTGCGGCGATTGGACGAGATTGTTGTCTTCCCTCTCACACGCACACATTGTGTTTCCGGGGTAAAAGACTGGCTGAAGAGGGAAGGCTGGTGATGATCACGTGAGCTGTCTTGGTGCAGTCTCTGTCGAATGGTGATGATAATGATGTGATGGTGGTGGTGCAGTTGTTTTGTGCGACGATGGCCTGAGGGCAGAGGAAGAGGATATGCATTTGGATTAGTCGTACGTGCGAGTGAGTTGACGACGGTGAAAGGTGTGCGGGCGATGCTTCTACTAGCTAACTGCTGCTAGTGGCTGTGGAAGGGTGACTCTTTCCGGCGGCCACCTCGTTGATGGTCGAGTCAAGTGGACTCCCCTTCCAGTCCTCTATGACTGGCTGAAACGGCTGCTGCTGCTGCTGCTGCTGGATGGGGAACATGCCGGTCGGCGAGTGCGAGTAGAGGACGGGCGCCGGCGTCGAGGACGCGGACGAGTCGTCGGCCGGAGACGGATCCGGCGCATTCACCCAAACCAGAGTCCGGTCTCGGATCGAGTCACGCGTCTCCAGCTGCAACCCCACCGGTGCGTCTGTTGGACAATCGGATCACGCACCATCTGTAGCATGTTCGACTTCAGTTCGGCGATGCGTTCCGGGTCCTTCTGTCTGGGCCGTCGTGCCCGCAGCGCCGTGCTCTTCGCCTCACGCACCTTATCCACGAGCACGGCCGTCGGAACCCCGACGACGGAGGCGCGCATGTCCTCCAGTCGAGTGTCCAGGTCTGGAAGCGAATCTCTCCCTTCGTATACCATTGAATTCGCACCCTTGAGGTCGTCCTCGGTGATGTGGTGACACGTGTTGAGGTGTCGTTTCATATTCCCCTTGTACTGGGTGAGGAATTCGCAGAACGGGCACACGAACGGGTCGTCCGTTCCCATCGACGGTCGAATATACCTCATGTCGGTCGGTAGCGCCCCTACAAGTGGCCGGTTGTATTGACGTGCATGCGTGCACAAACTGACCGTTGGTCAAAATGTCGGTCAGTGGGAATGACGCGTTTCCCCCAAACGGCGACACTGCGCTCGCGGATCCGGGCGACGCGAGCATGGCGGCATGATGTTGCTGTTGCAGAAGCGGCAGTGACGGATTGGACGGCGGCTGAACGACGAGCATCGGTGGCGGGTGCTGATGGTGATGATGATGATGGTGGTGGTGGTGTAGGAAGGGCGACTCCGACAGGAGGGAGGCGGACTGCGCTTGCTGCTGTGCCTGCATACTGGGCGCTGCCAGATGCGTCGGAGACGGTCCTCCAGTCATCATCGTGGAGTGCAGCTGCACAGCACCCACCGGGGTGCCGCCCGTCAACTCGATTCCTCCGCAGCCTGAGAGCCAGTCAGTCTTTCGATGAGCAAAGACGGGACGACGACTACCGTTGTGATGGTGGTGGGGCTGGAAGTGATGCTGCGGTGGTGGCGCTCGATTGGACGACGGCGAGTAGATGACCAGATGCGCGCCGCCGCTCGGAGTGGCCGTCTCGCAGGCGGTGGCTGTCATCGCTGCGCCCGACTGCTGGTAGAGAGGGTCCAGGGAAGGGGGCAGCGACGAGGAGGACGAGAGGGGACACGGATCTCGAGGATGCAACTCGCTCTCGTCCATCGCCGACGACGTGCTGCTCTCCGAGCCGGGCGTCATCGAGTCGGCCTGCGCACTCTGCTTCCGCTCTTCCACTTCTTGCTTCCCGCCTCCCCCTACCTTCTTCTTGTGTCTCCTCCGAGTGCTGGACTCGGCTCCGGCCGCCTTTCGTGGTCGCTTAATGCCCTTGCCGCATTGATTGATGTGTCGTCGGATGTTGCCCTTGTAGTGAGAGATGAATCGATCGCAATGGGGACAGATCGGCGAGATCCCGTCCTGCGCGACGATCAACTGAGCCGCGTTCACTAGCGGCACTTGGGGCGGCAGCAGACATGGCGATGACGATGACGACGATCCGATAGTCGCAACGGAGGGTTGGATGGTGGGCGTGGGATGTTGTGATAGTGCCAACAACGAACTGGAGCCATTTCCTCCTGCGCCTCCCTCGGAACCGCTCGCACTGCTGGAACTGCTCGTGCTACTGTGCTGCGATCCGTTCGTTGTCGCGCTTATCGCTGTCGTTGCAGTGCCTTGCGTAGCGGCCAGCGCAGCGGCGGCGGACTCGGCAGCCGACAGCTGGTCGAGGTAGTTGCGTCCGATGATCTCGCGACACTTCTCGTTGCGTCCGATGTGTCCGGTCAGCGATCGTCGGGACGGATAGACGCCCCGACAAGCCATGCACATGACTCGTTCGTCGTCGAGCACCTCGCATTCTGGATGCGGCATTCGCGTGCCATCCGGCGCAGTCAGCACGTCCATGTTAGCGAGATGCGCCGGCTTCTGTTGCTTTCCTCCGCTCGATCGCGGCAGTCCATTGATTCCGAGCGCAGAGGGAACGAGAGCGCTCGTCTTAGGCGATGTTCCGTTCAGATGCTGTTGTTGCTGTTGCTGCGATCCATTAGCCGAGAGTCCGTTCGTTCTACTCTGAAATAGCACGACTTCGAAACGTGCTCTTCGGTTGCTGACCTCTGGCTGTAGCTGTAGCTGATGTTGTACATAATTCGGGTTGGCATTGTTTGCTGTGCCGAGTCGAATGGCCAATGCCGATGCGGAAGTCGGCGTTCCACTCGACGGCGTCGAATAGTGACAGAGCGGCATCACGCCGGACTGTTCATTCGAATGATGATAGCTGCAATTACGAATGCGGGCATCGATTGACTGAGAGAGGGAGAGAGAAAGTGCTACCCGAATGGAGCGGACGTCGACGGCTGTGAGAAGACGAGCGGTTCAGGAGCCAATCCGGATCCAGTCAGAATGGCACCGCCAGAGTCCGTGAGCGGATGCGCATAGTAGTATGCAGTTTGATGATGATGCTGCAGTCGTTGACTGGATGGCTGACTAGTGCTCCAGTCCACGAGCATATTTCCACCGGGCGCCGTCCATCCCGCCGAATTGGATGACGTCACTGCTGAAGACAAGACTCGATTTTTAGAATGAGTGAGAGATGCAAAAAGCGGTACGAGTTCCGGACGAAGTGGACGCATCGTCGGACTGAAGGATGGCGAAGGTGGACGAGAAGAGGTCCGATGTGGATGGCGGCAAATGTGCGTGTGCATGCAGGTGCTGTGACGGAAACGGCGACTGCTGCTGTTGTTGCTGCTGCTGTTGTAGAAAGTTGTTGGTGCTGCTACTGCTCGTGCTGCTGCTTCCCGCACTACTGGACATGGAGGACTGTGCCTGTGCTCGGATCGGCAGCACGACCGCCACTTGCCGCGGTTGCTGCTCGTCGTGAGCGACGTCTTGCTCTCTGCAACTTGTCATTTGCACAGGAAGAGCGAGCATAGCACGAGGAGACGCAGAGAAAGAGTGTGAAGTGAGAGCGCGTCTCGCATTCCTCTTCTTCTTCTTCTTCCTTCCCCTGCTCGTGCCCCTATCATTGGCCCTCGTCCAACCGGTCTCACACTTCGTCGTCTCTACCGCTATGCCAGACAGTCTGTCCAACGGGGCGGAAGGACACATGGAGGCGGAGGAGAGGGGAGGGGGAGTAGGCAGTCTGACAGTCAGTCTTATTCGGTCAGACAGGCGGACGTCGTCCGACTGACTAAGAGAACCAAGAAACACGTCGCCGCACCACTACTGATGATGGAGGGGTGCATCACACTGAAATGGTCAGAGGAGTCACGAGTCGGTCGATGATGAAGGAGGGAAGGAGAAGGGGGGGGGCGACAACAAGTGCTGCTGCTGCTGCTTCCGATCGTGGCATGAGTCAGACAGAGTAGGGGGAGAGCCCCTGCTGGCGGCCGCTGCAGTCGTGGTTGTCGTCGTCGTGTTGTGTGGTGTGGCGTTGTTGCGCACGTCGCCATGCATGAATAAGTGGAAGGAAGGAGGAGGAGGGAAGGCCACACCAGCAGCAGGAGCACCCAGTCACGTCCTCTCCCCCATTCCTCCCCCTCCCCACTGTAGTAATGGGATTCACAAGCCACTGCGCATCCAGGTCGCACGCACGCGCACACACACACCTCAACCGACGCTTAACGCCACCCGACCCTTCCCCCCTCACACGCAGACACGCGCACGCGCACGCAGACTATGCAACCAGGCAGACACAACACAGGACGAGAGATGTCAAGCCGAGGGAGAGATGGCAACACGGCGGCGCGACGCGCACACTCTTCCGTCTTTCTTTCTCACTGACCAGATCGAGTGCCGCGATTAGTTTTGCCAACAACACTAGCGTCAGTAGTCTCTCTTTCCGATCTCATCGAGCCGCTCATCGGCTTACTTCTCCTTCGCTCCCTCGCTCCCTCCTTCTCCTCTTCCACTTTCACTCGGTCCACCTCGTCTCGTATTCAAGCGAGAGGTAAGACAACAGTACAAGAAACGGGACGAGGGTCAAGAGACGGCGGCGTCCGTCCTTCGATCGGTCTCGCTGCCTATCAGAGAGAGTCGATCTGGCTGGCAAGAGGACGGGGAGGACGGCCGTCATATCCGAGCAGAGAGACGAGCGAGGATGGATGGGTGGATGGGTGGAGGGGAGATGTGTTATAAAGTAGAGTAAGAGTAGAGGGGAGGAATGAGGGCACAACCGACATGCGTCTTCTTCTCCTCCTCCCTCTCCTGCTTCTGCTACGGTAGAGAGGACTCGGTTGTGTGTACTCGCGTCTCTCTCCTCCGCTTCCGTCCACGAGAGAGAGAGACAGTCCGGAGCGGCGGCGCAGCAATGTTTGCGTGCCCCTCCTTCCACTCGCAAGCAGGTTGCGTGCGGGCCGGGCGCAAACTCGCGCGTGCGCGCAATCCTTCTCCCCCTACTGCTGTGTAGCTGGTGCTCTTGGATGTGCGAGCGCGCGCGGCTGACTGACCCGATTCCGTCTCTCACTCTCGTCTCGCGAGAGGCCGCAATTCGGTCGCGCGCGCACACGCACACACGCGCACCACCACCACCACCACCACCACCATCACCCGATCGCACTCTCCCCCACACGATCGCTACTGATTTATGGATGAGGGGAGAGAGAGACTGCTCTTCCTCCGCTCGCCCCGATCTCTTCGACCACCTGGACACAGTCCGGTTGCAGACATACCGACTAGGAGATGGCAGCCACTTCAGAGAGAGGGGGAGACTCGTCCCTGATTGGTGTGTCTTTGGCGAGGGAGACAGCGGCGGCGGCGGCGGCAGCACAAACTGCGTCGCTCTCTAACGAGGCCACCGCCAGAGGCAGCAGAAGCAAGAACGACACTCACATTACCCTTGGAGAGAGGAGGGGGCGGGGAGGAAAAGACGACACACATCGAACAGGGAGACAGGAGACGAGTAGCAATCACGAAGGCAGGGAGAGAGGGAGGATTCGTGTTCGGACAGAGCGGGCAAAGGGCGCCCACAGTCTGAGATCCTGAGAGAGACGACGACGGCGGCGGCGGCGGCGGGGACTGCAGCGACTGCCTGTCTGTCTGTCTGGCACAGTCGTCTTCGAGTCGAGTGCTGCGCTCGCGGAGGAGGGGGAGGAGGCCGGCCCGCTCAGCACACACACACACACACACAGGGGCCGGATCGTGTGCTAACACTGGCTGAGACTCGCCTGCCACTCGGCCAGGCTCGACTCGCGACGGTGGCGGCGCGCCCTCTCGATGCCCACCACATCCACTCTTCTTCTTCTCTTCTCCGGCATCCCCACTCCAACCCGTCTTCCACACACACACACACCCGCCCCCTCCCGCCAGCTAACCCCAGCACCCACAGGGAGGAACTGTCGCAACACGCGCGTCCACGAGAACAACTCGCTCAGACAAACGAGCGCGCATGATACCGGGATCGAGTGGAGCGAGCGAGCGAGTGAACGAACGAGTGAACGAGAGAGAGAGAACGTGAGTGAGCAAGTGTGTGCGTGCGTGTGTTATCATTGCTTCTGCTCGCTTGCAGTGTGCGTGAATGTGTGAAGAAGGAGGAGGAGGAGAAGAAGAAGAGGAAGACGAGAAACTGTGATGCGTCTCTCTGTCTCACCGCCGCACAGAAGCCAGATTCCCCTGCCCGTTAGCATCGTCATTGCGGTCGTGGCCACTGCGGACGGCGTCTCCTCGTCACCAAGGTCATAGGCGCATGCGGGACGTCGAGTAGCACACATACTCAGGTAGACACGCACTCGCGTCGCAATCCCCCCTCCTCTTGCCACCCGACCGCCCACACACACGCGCGCGCGCGTCGATCGTTCGGGCAACGGTCGCGCTCGTCATCCTCGCCAGCATCACAGCGACGCGACAACACAGCGAGGCGTCTCCCGCTTCCCCGCACTTCGATCGACCAGTCAGCTGCCCGCCTGTCTGCCAGCCAGCAGCAGGAGCAGCGGTAGTAGTAGTAGTGGTGGCATGGTCGTCGTTCGCCTGCTGCCGCTATGTTTATTGCTGCTGGGCGGCTCCGAAGCGTTCCCGTCCCTTGGTGGCACTGTGCTGGGTCGACGGTCCACATACAATGAGCCGCTCGCGAGACGACTCTTCAATCTGGCCGCGGCCGCCTATGGACAACGCAAGGAGGAATGTCTCCGAAGGTAATGGCGTTCATTCGTCGAGCGCGTCTGACGACGACGACGACGATGACGAAGATGATCTGTTCGCAGAACGTACGACGAGTGGGAACGCACGTCCGTCAGTATGGACACGGCCACCGAGTGCGACGCCTTCGACAACACGTGCGCACTCTTCATCGCGCACTCGGACGTACGCCGCGAACTTGTGCTCGTGTTCCGGGGAACCACCACGCCTAAACAGCTCGCCATCGAGGGCTGGCAGTCGCGGGACAAGCCCGATCGGTCGGTCTCCTCGCTCGCTCGTTCGCTCTCCCCATTCCAACTCCAACTTTAGCGACTTCTTCGGGCTCGGCAACGTGAATGCCTACTTCTACAATGCGCATCAAGCTCTGTGGTCGTCCATCCTATCGGTCATCGGTCACGAACGCTACTATGTGAGCTCTTCGGCGCGCTACTAGCACGTCTACTTCCCCGCCTCAGGGCTATCACGTTGCCGTGACTGGTCATTCGCTGGGAGGAGCGTTGGCCGCCCTAGCTGCAGTCCGCATCGTACGCGACGGATTGCGTCGACCCGAACAGATGAGCGTCTACACATTCGGAGAGGTAATTCCATCGCAAATTGAACGCCGTTGTGTTAGCCGGTCAATGTAGCCAAGAGTCGGTTCCCGCCACTTTGCCTACAACTTTGATCGTCTGCTTCCCGAGTCGTTCCGGGTGGTTTTCCGCCGGGACATCGTTCCTCA
>JACMII010000138.1:0-38096 GCA_014805405.1 Bunonema sp. RGD898 | reverse complement strand
AGGACACGAAGGATGTGCTGCTGCGTTGTCCCATCGCGCCGGGTGGTGGTGAGATGCTCGGTTCCTCGTCCTCCTCCCTCCGTTTCCATCCATATCCCCGACGCACCAACCCGCAACGTCAATACAACATGGGGAACGAACTCGTGACGGATGACGACGAGCGAAAATGGGACGAAGATGACGAGGAGGAGGCCGGTGCAGACGACGCGATGCTCGAGCCCGCCACGAAGGCCCCGAAACGCGGCCGACCCAAGGGAGGAGCTAACACCAAGGCGGCCATCTACGCGCGCAAGTATCGCGAGGACAAGAAGTCGGAGACCGAGAACTACAAAAAGTTGTACGAGGCGGAAAAGAAGCGAGCCGACGAGGCGGGACGACAACTCGAGAAGGCCAAAGTCCAGATCAAGTTCCTGCGTGAGGAACTCGATCAGCAGAGGCAAATTGTGGCCAACGCCATTGTCCGCTGTGCTGCACCTGCGCCCAATCCAGTCGCAACCGCCATAGCACCACCACAGCCCCCAGTCCGTCCCGACCCGGAGCTTCCCTCGACTGGATTCGCCGATCGCGAAGGAAATTTCTTCGGCGACCTCGACCTCGACCTCGGCCGCTACCTGGGAGAGGACCCACCCAACTATCTGTAGACTGTCGCCCGCCCGAGCACGCATCACGGGCAAGATGTGCATCTATGCACCGGTTAACTAACTCAGTCCTATTTTAGAGGGAACATTAGGCTCCCTCATCGACCTGACAGAGGGAGAGAAACTCACTCGTCACGTGCATCTCTCCGCCCGTTGCCCCGTTACATCATTGTCACACACACACAGGCATGCAGTGTTATGCGATACAGCAGATTCCCTACAGATACTCCCTGTTTTTCACTTGCATCAGCATACACTCTTTTCTTTGAAACGACTGTGAGTGCGATAATGATTGCAGATGAGGACCGGTAGGTTGATGGCGTCTTCTCCGGGGTTTGGCAGGGTGCAAGCGGCACTGTGTAATTGCAGGCAGCAGCGACGAGAGGAGATGGGACACTGAGCATCCTCGTACATCGGGGGCGGAGAAGGTGGTGATGAGTGAGTGAGGGAATTAGGCCCGGCTAAGGTGTTAGTGGTTGTCTGACAGCTACTCCCCCTTGACCTGGTCGTGTTCTCGCGCTTCAGTCGCCTCTCGGATCCGCCCCCCGCCGGCCGTCTTCGATTCTGTGGGAGAGAGAGATCCCGAGCGACGGCAGCACTTCAGCCCTCTCTCTCTCACTCTGCACGAAGACTCTCTCGGCGGAATTCCGCTCTCGCTTGCACCACACGAACAAGACCAATACGAGTGGCAGCACATCCCGAGGAGATCGGACCCGAGTGTGCGGGTTCGTCTCCGAGGAGGGACAGAGCGATCTCCCGAGATGAGACTCAGTCAGAATGGGACAGACTGTGAAGAAGTCTGTCTCCACACCCTGACTGCTCTCCTCCCCGAAAAGGAGGAGAGCAGTCGGGTGTGTGAGTCATACCGCGAGGACGGATCCGATACCCGTTTCCTTCTCGTGGGACTAGACTAGGTGCAGAGTCAGGCAGCAGTACACATATATCACCATAGAGCACCATTTTTATATTACTACTGTCCCCCGCCGTTGCCATAATTCGGGGCATCCGGATTGTAATGCTTACGCCAAAGTGGGGCGGCGCCGCATACGTCGCCGCGCTAATGACGATAAAAAAGAAAGATGGGCGAAAAGAAGCGCCTCCAGTGATGATTATTGAGCAGATGACACAGCATCAGAAACACGTACCCAATCGTGTGTAACTATTTCTAACCGAGTCCCCGAAACTCGAGTCTCCTTGGTTTCCTTGCAGGCTACCCACATCCCATCATCAGCATCATCATTCTCATCGTCATCCATCGATCCAATCGCTCAGACCGAAATATGCGTGCATGCCCACACCCTGGGGTCACGTGTCTCACGCGAGTGCCTCTTCCTTCCCATTCCCTTGATTCCCGAACTAGGCTCGTAAGTAAGTGGTGCTTGACAGCAACCCACATCTGCCGTCGCCTCGTCCGCACTCGTCCATGTCCTCCTCGGCTCCCACACGTTCGACTGTCACCTCCTCATTATTCGTGGTCATGAACGATGGGTCGAGCGCAAGTACGTCTCGAGGTGTCTCCCCTCACTCGTCATCGTCATCATCATCTTCATTATCTTCTCGCTCCAAATCCAGGTGAGTCGCTGTCACACTGAGAACGACAAAAGTCCCCTTTCCTGCAGGCGACGCAGGGGACTTCGGCTGGCAGTGCCTCGTCCGAAGAAGCTGCTAGGACGGTTTCGAGTCTCAAAGTCGAGTGCGTGCTCGGGCTATTCGGACAATGACGAGAGAACAAAATCAGACAGCAAGAGCTATGCGTCGGCCCCGCGTCGATTTCGCCTTTCCACCAGCAACCGATCGTTGTTGTCTTCCCGCTCAGCGGACAGGTACCTGCACAAGGAGCGAGCCGAGCAACGTCAACGCGAACGACAGACCATGGAGTTGTGCCAAGCTGTGGATCGCCTGGTCTGTAGAAGCGGGACTCGATAGGCTGATTGCTCGATTCTAGCAAGCCCAAACGGCAGCCGAACTCGAGCATCTCGGCAAACAGGTCGAGTTGTTGGTTTGGCAGCAGAGCGGCCTCGCGGCGTCCGCCGTCTACGAGTCCGTCTGTCTGGACGCCGAACCGCCGTCGCCGCTCCTCTACGAGTGTCATATGTACGGCCATTATTCTAGTTCGCCTCCACTCGTTTCTCACCAGATCAATGTGACGGGTATCTTTCTCCCCTCTTTCTGAGATCTCCTTTTCGTCTCCTTCGCTTGCGCCTCCGTCGATCAAATCTGCGCGATCGTCTAGTCGACGGTTGGTGATGATGATCATTTTGCTTAGTCCATTTCGTGCACAATTTCGAAACCAACGTTCGGCAAATAAATGCTGGATTTATGATAGCGACGATGGTTCGGCTGCACGGAGACGTGACTCAAATAATTGCTTTCTTATCGTAATTTCCTCTTGGATATGCATGGCGCTTGAGAATTTGGTGGTGCAAGTCGTGGCGGTGCAGTGATTGTGTGTGTGTGTGCGCGACGTCGTCTTATTTACAGCTGCTGCATAAGTTGTCATGCCTTGTAGTCGAAGGAGCGCGGTATCACTATAAAGCTACGGCAATGGCAAAATGAATCGGGGCATTGCAACGAAGTAGCCAGCATATGGTGTGAGCAGCAATACGAACGGCTTCGCAGAGGACTACTGTTGTACTTTCATCTTCTCCAGGATAGGGATGATCTGAATCGGGGAGAGTTGCGCCGGCTACAACAAGCGGTGCTTTGGGTCACCTGATCGAACTGAGGCCGCCGGCCGGGGTCCTCGTTGAGGCAGATGGTGAGCAGTCGAGCGACAGAGCGTGCTGTTCCGGGCGGGATCGAGACGCGGAGACCCTCGAGTGCGATCTGCAAGGTTAGCCATGGGGTGGGCGAACCGCAATCGCCGCTAACCTTCATTCCGCACTCCATCGGCGACAGTTCCGAGAAGGGGACCTCACGCGTGCACAGCTCCCTGAAACGATGTTGTCGAATTGGATCGTTCCGAGGTGCTCCTACCAGAGGAGAATGCCGAACGACCACATGTCTGCGGCTCGGACGTTCAGGTCTCCCGAACTTCTCGTCAACGCTGAAATGGCCGAATTCGTAAGGGCGTGAAACCGGAGCTCTGACCCTCGGGCGACATCCAGGCCGGGGAGTAGCACTGGCCGACCTCCTGGAAGGAGAACTTGGTGTCGGCCATCGAGATCTTCGCCACAAGTTCATCGTCGACCACGACGTGCTGAACGAGATTTCGTATGATAGCAGTGGCAGCGGCAGCAAGCGATCGAGTCACCTTGCTGGAGAGGTAGTATCGCAGGACGAGCGGGTCGAGCGAGTGCAAGAAGGACATGCCCTTCGCAACGTCGAGCGCAAACGAAATCGCCTGGGCGTGATCGATGACGACGGCTAAACGATGATAGCATGATTCCTTCAGATTCTCTGCCAAGTCTGTTCGCAAACCGGTCTGCTCGTGCAGGACGTTGTAGAGGGAGCCGAACTCGGCGTGCTGCGAGATCAGAATCAGGCTGGGCGGTTGAGTGCACGCCGCCAGAACGGGACTGATGTTGGCGTGCGCGAACACGCTGCACTCGCATCATGACAGAATGCACGCACGAAGAAGGAACGTACCGGAGTCGCGGGAACTCGGTCTGGAAGTCGCGAGCGACGCGCGGCGTCACATTTCGAATGGCGAGCAGCCGAGCCACGACGTCCGTGTTCTGCCACCGACCGCGCCACAGTTCGCCCGAGTGCGACTCGGCCAGCTTCTTCTCCAGACTCAGCGAGGCCAGGTCGACGCCCGTGTAGCGAGACAGCGTCGCGTCTCGGGTCCGGCTCTTGATGGTTCCCTTGAAGTTCGAGTCCTTGTACGGCACCCTCTCGCGCACGTCCTGTCCGTGCGCTTGTGCGTACTCTAACAATGAGCGCAATGATATGACGGTCCATCATCTCGCCTGTGGCAAGTCTCAACCTGCGATCGCCGGACGAATGGCTGGCGTCGCAACGTCGAGTGCCGTCCTTCCGCGCAGACTCTGCACGTTGACGAGTGCGCCGGCTTGGATCAGCAGCTGAACGAGCGTTTGGTGAAAAGGATGCATCGCGACAGTCTCCCTTCTCCAACCTCAGCAATGTCGATGTCGCCCCAGAAGCAGGCATAGTGCAGAGGCGTCATGCCGTGCTCGTTTGTCAATAATGGATCCGCCCTTCGAGACAGTAACAACTAAACATGATTGTCTGATTGTTTCCCTCGCCCGCAAAAGTGCGTACGTTAACGATGCCGGCATGACGATGGCTGGCTGCCAGATGCAGAGCCGTGTCGTCTCCCATGTTCGTGGCATTTACGCGAGCTCCTCGTTGCAGAAGCAACTCGACCAATCCGATCTAAACACGTAAAGCGGAAATCTACAGCGGAACGTGTGATGATGCCATACGTGTCCGTGCTTGGCAGCCCAATGCAGCAGGGAGAATGCGTGATCATCGCCGATGTTGACGTCGTGTTCGGCGTCGTCGAGCCAGATCCGGACCGCGAAGAGATTTCCCTCACGAACCCAGCTAAATAGGGGAGCGCCTGTGCGTGACGAAAATACGCGACATACTGGAAGACGTCCTCCTGGATGATGGGAACGTTCGGCTTGTGGTGATGGTATCTGAATGGCATGGTTCGAAGGGGAAGGAGGGCCATGTGTTGAAGTGGCAGTACCTGCTGGAGAGCGCCATGATGGAGGGGAAGCAGCCTTGCGGCTACCTGGGCGTGCACGATTCGCGGAGGATGGCACGAGTCTGCACTAAAGGACGCAACTGTGTGTGTGTGCGTGTGCAAAGGCAGAGGAGGGACAAGAGAGAGAGGCAATGGGCCACCGCTATCATCAAGTATTCAACAGACAGAAGCGTGAGTAATCGGCGGACGAGAGGGCGCACGCGTGCGCGACCGACACGCAATCTGATCAATATGGCATCTTCCGGCGATGGTGGCGGGGCAAACAACGAAAGACGAGAGACACACACACGGACGCACGCACCGATCGCGGCATCGATCGAGGCCGAGGGGAACCTGGTCGGACATGATGTGAAGGAGTGTGCGAGGGGAAGAGGGCGGGAGGACGACGACGACGACGATGAGGCCGTGGGCTTCGTACAGCGCGGCGGCCACTGCTCGCTCGCTTCTTTCCACCCACACACCCACTCTGTCCCGGTCTCTTACACTCCGTATCCATCCCCATCCGGCCGCCGCAGCAGCAGCAGCAGCACAGCGGCCACCAGTACCGATCACTCTCCTGGCCAGCAGCGCACGTTCGCGCCGCCGCTGCTGTCATCTCCGGTCAGTCAACTCGACAACGGCAGCACTTTATCCATATCTGTCAGTGTGTCTGTATGTGCATCTGCCCTGCTAGCCGCCCACCAAGAAGCAACCGTCGGCCGAACATTGGCCCGAATCTGTGCGCGAAACGTGAAAAAGAGCAACAGTGGTGTTGTTCTCCCAAGCAACAAGAGAGAGAGTCAACTATGAGGCGAGCGCGCTTTCAACGAAACAACGTCCGACAGTGTGTGTGTGTGTGTATCTGTCTGCGGAGTCTTCTCTTTAGCCACTGGGCGATTCGAATGAGCGCAGACCAGGAGACGTCGAATAGATGGTGAAGAGCAAACTTTTCTGGTCGCCCGCTTGAGTCGAACAGGCACCGCCCACACGTGCCATATTGCTGCTACACATGAATCTAGCCACCGCCAACACCGCGGCACACACCTTTGCGACGAGGCAAGCGCGTCGAACTCCAAGAATTCCATCCCATCGTCCAGAGACTCGTCGACCTTTGACGACGATCCCAACGAATTGCTGCAAAGCACTGCTCACGACCGTCACACAAGCGTCAAACTTTGCAATCTCGGCAGTCAGCCAGAACCGATCCTCCCGCATCGGCGAAAACCGTCGCAGCAGCGGAGCCACAATGACGGAGCACCTGGGCAGTGGGAAACGATCCAGCGGAAAGTGATGGTCGAATGGCGGTGTTTGATTAAAAAGGGCGAGCTCGCTTGCGGTCGGTACCAAGTGTTGACAGTAGACCAGTTGAAGAGACCTGCGAAACGTTCTCGGTGAGGGGGAGATGATGGCGCACGGCTTCCTTACCTGGCAATGGCCGAGAAACAAAGTGCGACAGGACGGGACATCCATCGTAACGGTTGCAGTTCCGAGTGCAGGATTCTGGTCCATCCCCATTCGGCCACATCCGACAAGTCTGAAGCCAAATGAGCACAAAATCGAGCAGTCCTACTCTGCATGCCGCCACGTCGCTCGACGATCGACTTGTACCGGAACGCGAAGACGATGCAGACGGCCTGACAGACGGCGTAGAAGGTTCCTGAAAGGGCAGGATGAATGAGACGAGGTCAAATTCTCACCATGACGAGGCTGTCCGGTCGTAGCCCGCGCGGTCGTGCCTTGCAGTCCGTCCAGATATTGACAAAGCCAGCTGCACATCCGGGAGAGCCACATCTCAGCCTCCTCAGAGCCGATGAATTTGGCGCGCGACAGGAAACTCGCAAGATGGTTTGCTGCGCATTGGGCGCGAGTCCACTCGTTGATGCACATTCCCTAGCAAAGAAACTAGCCTCGGAAGCGGAAATACAACATACCGCGCTGCTGAAACGCGACGTTGTAGAAACGACGTTCCAGAGACGTTCGCAATGCTCCGACGCGTATTGTGGGTGCTTACTGCCCAAGTAGAGCCAGATGAAGGGCGTGATTCCAAGTTGCTGACTACCCAACAGGTCCTTGTCGAATACCTGATTTCTTGGCGTTCTCTCGCTCTCTCCAGACTGTAGCGCTACCTTCCAAAGCAGTTCGAAGAGATGTTCCGGATTCGTCATGTTGTCGGCAAAGTGCAGCCAGCTCAGATCTGCACAATGAATAGTACGCTTAGATTCACGCTAACTTACCACAGACGTCCGAATTCACCGGAATGCCATGGACAGCATCAATGTACGAAAGGATGATCGCCACGATCTGTAATAGCAGTAACGTCCGCGTGCGTACAAACGAGAAGTCCTACTTCGTCCGCAAGGAGCTTTTGCCGGTCAGACTTGGAGAGTCCTTCCTCCACCGCGGCAGATGACGATTGAGCCAATGTCGAGACGTCGATATCCTAAATTAAACTGTCAGACTAAACCGACGATAAAGCATACCATGGAGAAAATCGTGTCGTCGAGCAACCGCTCTTGAGCGGACACGCCCAGGAAGGTGTCGATCTTGCAAAGTTGGTAAATCAGGCACTCCCAGATCGCTTGTCGCATTCCGAGAGCGTATTCTCCCATCTTGAGAATTGATGAGTGAATTTTGCATGGTGAATCGCACCTGTATGATGTTCTTGGCGTAGACCAGAAAGTCGTTAGCGTTGCCAGCGTGGAAGGGGAATGACGACGAAACCGTCTTTGAAATGACAGCGGTTGACCTGAATCACGGGTGTTAGGCAAGCCGAAGAAGATGCACGCATACGTTGGGTAGACTTTGAGAACGACGTTGACGATGGAGTGTGCAAGGCGGAAGATCTCCTCTCCCTCTGCGGCGTCAAACGACTCCGATGTCGATGGTGGCGACGGGCGCAGATGATTGACCGCACAATGAATGACCGTGTCCACGTGACTGACGTGCTGCACACAGGGAACCGGTCGAGGTACGAGATAGCAAAACTCACAAGGGCAACAAGATCGGTGAGAATCAGCGCGATCTGTGGACGAACCTCCCTCGGTAGACGAGCCCATTGGAGACTCTGAATGGAGGAGCCTTCGTTTCCGATTCGCAGTGTAGACTCACGCAAAGGTTCTTCACGAGAGCTCCGCAACTCGCATCGAGTAGATCAGTGACGGGCGCCAACTGCGCGATGAAGTGGGCGATCGCTTCCGGTCTAAACACCGTTTGTATTATGGTGATTATCATGACGATGGACGCTCTCCGCACCGCATGTCTGGAAGCACCAGCAAGGCGCTGCAAATACGTGCGTACGCCGTTTTTCCATCCTCCGTGCCCTGCAATGCTTCGTTGGCGGGGTAGACAGGAGTGCATACCCTCAAGTAGGCCTCGAACACTTCACGGGGGTCGGTCGCTTTCTTTGGCGTGACCGGGGCGGGCGATTTCGAAAGAGATTGTCGACGAGCCTCGTTTCCCGCAGCCATTGTGCACAGCTGAGCGTGAGCGATCGGTCAACGGGATGAACGCGACCGCATTGGCACCTACCGCAATGTGAAGTGAGAAAGACAGTCGGCAACGAATTCTCGTGGTGCGAACCAGAGATAAATCTGAGCCCCCTCAGGTTGTTTGCAGCATGCAGCAATGAATCGCCTACCAACCAAACAGGCTGACGACTGAGCCAAACAGAACAACGGTAACGTGCTTCGCCGCTCGGTGACGTCACTATTTGGTGGACATCTGAAAGGTAACTCATTCGAGTAGTGCGGGAAACACTCTGCGAGCGCGCACGAGACAGGAGCGACGGCGGCACGAGACACTGCGAGCGCCCCACTCTGACGGACAAGAGAGTGAGGCGAAACTGGAGGGCGCAGCTCCTCACACGGGCGGCCATCGATCGGCATTTATCTTTGCCCCACCGTAGAGCATGGACGAGTTTCGCGGTGGGACCCCGCGTTGCTTGTTGAAGGGGCCATTCCAAGATGAAGGCGAGGACGACGGTGCTCCGAAAGTTCCCTGCAATCCCCGCAGTTCTTGCACTCGACCGTTCCATTCCCTTTCCGATTCGTGATTGTTCTCGGTCTGTCTGCATGATCGTGCTTGCAGGTAATACCCAATGGCGTCGCGTTCTTTGGCTTCGCTGGGTCGCAAGGCTACCGCTCGCCTTCTTCAGGCGCAGGTCCGAGCCGCTCCCGCTCTTTGTGGTACGCGTCTTCGTTGTCGTCAGGGTTCTCGTGCAATGCGTCGCCACTTTCAGTTCGTGCCAACTCGACGTTCGTCGACTCCAAGAAGGGTGTTCACACCTCGGTGGCGCCCCAGGCCGCTGCTGCCCCCGCCAAGAAGGCGTCCGCCGCCGCGACTGCTTCTGGCGCTCGTGGTCGCATCGTCGCCGTCATCGGTGCCGTCGTCGACGTGCAGGTACGCCGTTTGCCTGTGATTCTTTTCAAGAAGAAACGCACAGTTCGACGATCACCTTCCTCCCATCCTCAACGGCCTCGAGGTTTCCGGCCGCAACCCCCGTCTCATTCTCGAGGTCTCCCAGCACATCGGTATCGCGTGTCGCTCGCTTTCTCTTCGTACACCTTTCTTCTAGGTGACAATGTCGTGCGCACGATCGCCATGGACGGTACGGAGGGTCTTGTCCGTGGCCAGGAGGTCATCGACCTCGGCGATCCCATCAAGGTGCCGGTCGGCCGCGAGACGCTCGGACGGTTTGGCATTCTCTTTTTGCGTTCGCATACCAGTCGTCTCGTGCTGCAGCATCATGAACGTGATCGGAGAGCCCATCGACGAGCGTGGTCCGATCGAGACCAAGAACTTCTCGCCGATCCACGCCGAGGCGCCCGAGTTCGTCGAGATGTCCGTCGAGCAGGAGATTCTCGTCACTGGCATCAAGGTGCAAGAAACGATCGTGCTGCTCCTCGCAAGCGCATGTCTTCTAGGTCGTCGACCTGCTGGCTCCCTACTCCCGTGGTGGCAAGATCGGTCTGTTCGGAGGCGCTGGTGTCGGCAAGACTGTGCTCATCATGGAGCTCATCAACAACGTCGCCAAGGTCAGCAGCAGCGGCGGCTTGCACTAGGCGATGCATTGCACGTTCCACTCCACTGCAGGCCCACGGTGGTTTCTCGGTGTTCGCCGGTGTGGGAGAGCGAACCCGTGAGGGCAACGATCTGTACCACGAAATGATCGAGGGTGGTGTCATCGACCTCAAGGTGACTGTGTGGATCGTGACGGCGAGTGAACCGGTCCTCGTTGCAGGGCAACAACTCCAAGGTGTCGCTCGTCTACGGTCAGATGAACGAGCCCCCGGGCGCCCGAGCCCGTGTGTGCTTGACCGGTCTCACCGTGGCCGAGTACTTCCGTGACCAGGAGGGTCAGGACGTGCTGCTCTTCGTCGACAACATCTTCCGTTTCACCCAGGCCGGTTCCGAGGTACGCGCAGGACTTGTCCGGTCGAAGATGGCGGGCGATCTTGAGGTGTCTGCCCTTCTGGGTCGTATCCCGTCCGCTGTGGGTTACCAGCCGACGCTCGCCACCGACATGGGTGGCATGCAGGAGCGCATCACCACCACCAAGAAGGGCTCCATCACCTCCGTGCAGGTTGGAGACGGCCTTTACCGGTGATGATGGCAAACCGCGCTCTGGCTAGGCCATCTTCGTGCCGGCCGACGATTTGACGGATCCGGCCCCCGCGACGGCGTTCGCCCATCTTGACGCCACCACTGTGCTTTCTCGTGGCATTGCCGAGCTGGCCATCTACCCGGCTGTGGATCCGCTCGACTCGACGTCGCGTATCATGGACCCGAACGTTGTCGGCGAGCGCCACTACAACGTGGCTCGTGGCGTCCAGAAGGTGCTCCAGGACTACAAGTCGCTGCAGGACATCATCGCCATTCTCGGTACGTGTGCGCGCCGTAGTCTTGTGGTTAGGGGCCGCTTGCGTCTTCGACCGCTGGTTCGAAGCTGTGTGCGCACACTTGCTCACGCAGTCAAAACCACGCGAAAAACGATCGGTCGACCAATCAAGATCTGGTTCCTTGTGCTTGGGAGCTCGAGTTGTGTCAGATCCATACATTTTCCCATACGTCCTGGGAACTTACGGCGAAACGTGCACTCATTCGTTTAGGAATGGACGAGTTGTCTGAGGACGACAAGCTCACCGTGGCTCGTGCTCGCAAGATTCAGCGATTCCTCTCGCAGCCCTTCCACGTATGCTCTGCCCGAATTGCGTCCAGGCAACAAGCCGGCTGTTTAGATGTCTGAGGTGTTCACGGGCATCAAGGGCAAGTTCGTCTCCCTCGACGAGACGATCCGCGGATTCGAGCTGGTCCTTCAGGTTGGTCTCGTCCACTCGACCGGTGATGACCGAAGTGGTGGTGGATTTGCAGGGCAAGCTCGACCACATTCCCGAGGTGGCGTTCTACATGCAGGGCGGTATCGAAGACGTGAAGGCGCGCGCCGAAGAGCTGGCCAAGTCGCAGGGCAACTAGACGATCGCGTCACTGCAGCCAGCGTCCCCCACATCTCCGTCGTCCCTGTTTTAGACACGAGTAGGAGAGTAAATGTGAGGAAGGGTGAAGCGTGGAGAGCGAAGTCGTCTCGCGACGATGAGACGGAGGCGGTTTGACAGAAATGGCGCGCGCGCGAACACCCAGTTCCGTTTCCCCTCCTCTCGGACCGAACACAATCAGCGACAGGTCGTAGGATGCACACCTAGTGTAGACGCAGACGATCATCATCACCCCTTCACCTGCCCCCACTCGACCGCCGACCCACTCGACACACACACAACACCGCAACAACATCAGAGAGGAAAAAGAGTTATGTAAAGAGTGAGGAAGACGGTTATCACACGACCGCTGTGCTTGGATGTGGCCGCTCGATTCGTCTGCGTGCCCGCGTTACCGAATTGTTGTGGAGTCGCGGTCGCCGACAAGTTGTCGTCCAGTAGCAGGCGCAGATGGTGAATCGGCGCAACAAGAAGGGGGCGGCGGCCGCCGCCGCCCGACAGAGGGACTCGGCCACCGGAGGCGAATCGGCACCCTTCGATTACAGTGCATTGATTCCCCGTAATGTGAGCGGCGAGCAGCGTCGTCTGGTCGAGGTACCTTCCTGATAAGCGCTGGATGCACAGCACTTTCGGCAGCGATTCCTGCGCAATGAGCAATTGTCGGAGGAGGAGCGGGAGCAGGCCGTGGGCGTATTCGCGAATGCACTGATCGTCGAGAACGGATCCTCGCTGACGGCAGCACTCCCAAAGCCCGGCGTCAGCGGCCTTTCCTCGTCGTCCGACTTGCCATCCTCCTCCTCCTCACCGTCATCATCGTCGGCAGCGGCGGCGGCGTCGTCGTCGTCTCAGCCCAACCGAGTTGTCGCAGCTCGACGAGCTCATCAGCAGACGTCGCCCAAATTGCTGTCCGCGCCACCACCGCCACCGTCCGTCGAATGCAACGGTAGCCCCATTTGGTTCGGGGCTATTTTTCCCGATTCAGACTCGAACATGGACTCGTCCTCCGCAGCCATGAATAACGGCGGCGAAACGGTTGAGCGAGAGAAGATGGACGTCGGAGGACAGGAGGAAAGCTCGGATCCGCCTGCCGCGATGGAATCGGCCGTGCAGCAAACTCCCGCCGCGTCCGCTGCATCCAAACCGTTGACCACTGAAGATCACGCCCGCATCAACATTGGATGGATGGCCTTCGGGGATGGATACGTGAATGAGGTGGTGTCTCATTTTTCTCATTTCCAAGTGAGCATGGCGCGGCACAGGAGACGGATACCGGTGTCGGGCCGTTTTGTCAGAAGCTGGGCAGTCAGATGTACAACTACGTGGTCTACCCGATTGGCGGTCAGAAACGGGCCAGCTGGACTCCTTCAGCGTACGATGACGCCTATTGTTGTAATGTTGAGTCTTCTTGCACAGTGACTCGACGTCGCCGCCGCCGCTGAACGTGCCGGACATGCAGTTGGCGAACAACCTCTGGGAGCAGTACATCTGCGGGCTCGCCTCGCCCTGGATCGACTGCGACTCGGAGGAGGAGTGGCTGGCGACGATGAGCGAACGCGAGCTGCTCGTCGAACTCAACTACGCGGCCTATTTGGGCCTGCGCTCGCTGGTCGTGCAACTCACTCGAACCAGCTCTCCGCGACTGGCCGCCGTTCTCTCGAGATTCCTCTGGACGCGTGCCTGTTCGCTCTCCTTCTGGATCATCGTCCCGTCCTGCGCCCGACACCTCAAGTCCTCCTCCGCCGACTGCTCGACCGAACAGGAGCCCGTCATCTGGAGAGCGTGGGCCGACTTCAGGAAGGCGTGCGGCAACTATCCCAATCCGAAGCTCGTCGTCGGCATTCGCTTCGGAGACTGCATCGACGACGAGTTTGGCACCGGTTCGCCTGCACTCACCTGGAAGGTTTCCCTCGTTCCATCACGTACGCACACATTTCCCAATACGTGAAGGCCGAACCGTTGTGCGTCTTCTGGCTGGAGACGAGCGCGTTCACGACGCATCCCGTGACTGGACATCCGGCACTTCCTCCGTAGGGATTACGACGGCTCCTCTCCCTAAGTGTTGGCGCAGATCGACGGCCGCACTGCTGGAGGAGCTCTGGACGGACGACGCCGTGTGCCGGGGGGCGGTGTCCGGTCGAGTGGACGACGAGCTGCAGCGCACGCACATGGTCTGCCAGCTTCGGGTGGCCGTCCGAAACTCGTCCCGCAACTGGCGCGCACTCATGAATCGCTTCCATCTCAGCGACGCCTTCTATTCCGACATGCTGCAGGTAGCCGTCATTGTAAGGGGTCTCGACGCTCTAGCGACCGTGCAGGCACCACTGCAACCGCTGTCCGACAACTTGGACTCGATCGTGTACAACACGTTCGAGCAGGATCCCGTCAAGTATCGTCTCTATGGTTGGACGATCATCATATCATCTTTTTCTCCAAGTGCACAACGCCACCTTCCTTCCAGGCGAAGCCACACAACGTGCCGTGGAGGATATGCTCGAGACACGCGGCCTGAGCGGCTCCATCAATGAAACGCCGCTCGTTGTCGCCGTTCTCGGCGCAGGCCGAGGACCTCTCGTGTCGGCCGTCTTCGAGGCCGAAGCGAGGATCAATCACACGCTCAAAGGAGCCGGTAATTCTGTGCCTATCATCTCCCTTCACCCCCTCAGTAGAGAAACTGCGCCTCACCGTGCTGGTTGTCGAGAAGAATGCGAACGCCATCGTGACGCTGCGCTACTGCAATGCAACCAGGCAACAGCGTCGGGGACCGACAGCATCGATGTCATTGTATTACAGATGGGGAAATCGTGCTCGCATCGTCGAATCGGACATGCGAACCATCGCCGCCGTGGCGCGTCGCTGCGGATTGCCCCAACCTGGTAGGGACTGCCCATGTCGGACAACGGCGAGGGCAGCATTGCTGTTGCAGATGTGATCGTGTCCGAACTGCTGGGATCGTTCGGAGACAACGAACTGTCGCCCGAGTGCCTAGATGGCGTAACAGACTGGCTGAAGCCGAGCACTATCAGCATTCCACAATCCTACACCTCCTTCATCCGACCGATTGCAGGGCTGTCTCTTCACCAGAAGGTGATTTTGACGTCGCTCGCTCGCCACCCAATGACGAACTGATCAGGTTGTGGCTGCGGGCTCTGGGTCCTGCACGTCATTCTACTTGGAATCGATGAATGCACACGGACGACATGTTCCCGTTGTTCGCACGGACGGGTCTTGGACCGCCAACATAAAGTGAGCTTTGGCAGTTCCGATTTTTACAGAGTTCGTTGTGCACAGGAAAGACCGCGTCCATGATGCCCTGGATCAGCTCTACGTGGTGTGCCTTCAAAACTTCTGTCCGTTGTCTAGCGAACCGCCGAAAAAGGTTTCACTTGCCTGACTGGTTGTTGGCTGCTTTTATCAGCTCACCACTTCACAGGTCTTCCACTTTGTGCATCCGAACCGTGAGCGCTCATCAAACGAGCGACACGTCCAGCTGGAATGGACAGTGGAACGGGAACACGACCTGATGGGGCTGGGCGGCTACTTCAGCATGGTCCTCTATCGAGATGTTGTCATGTCGATCGTACCGTCCGAGCACACGGATGGACTAATCTCGTGGTTTCCTGCGCTCATCCCTGCCCGTCAGCTCGTGCGAGTTCTGCCCGGACAAAAGGTTTCGTCCTCCGCCGAATTCAACGTACGAACCGCACACACGCATTCCAGGTGGTACTCAACATGTGGCGAAAGGTCGACTCGACTGGAGTTTGGTACGAATGGAGCATCGACGTCAAGGTGAGTAGTGCACGGGTTGAGGAAAATGCAACGCTTCTGCTGTTGCAGGATGGAACGGGTGTCGTGCTGCGTCAAGGAGAGCTTCAGAATGCGGACGGAGAATCGTACTACATGAGACTGTTGCCCCTCGACTAGGAAGAGAACAGTCAGGCGCACATGCAAGCGATCGTCATGAACTTGTTGAAAATGGTTGCTGTCGAGAGAGGGCATTGTGCATCGGAATGGGTTGCGCCTGGGATTGTAGTGACGAAAGTGTTCGGGCAAACTTGCGGCAGCAACGACGCTAGCCACGCCGCGTCGGTGCGCACATGCCCCGAGGGCGCGCGACATTCGAATGTTGCTGACGTGTAAACTGCAGATTGCAGACCAGCGTTGCGTTGTTGCACTTCTTGTTGTTTGTGCGTTCACGGCCCACGTTTGCTGGCCAACGACCGCACCGTATCTCTTGAAGACCAAAACCTCACTTCAAGCGCCCATTCGAATCATCACAATCAGAAGAAGCATGACCAAGACGGTATGTCGCGCTTGTCATTCCACCTTTCAGCTGCTCGTTTAGGTGGAGCGATGGCTGGAGACCATGCTGGCTGGAGGAGCCGATAGCGCGACGGCGGTGTACACAACGCTCAAGGAGGAATTCGCGGCAACGGACGACCAACCGGTGGGATGGATGTCGCAGACGGTGTGCGCGAACCCGCTCATCACCGCCCAACTCGGCTGCCGATCGGCGCGTCCACTTCGCGTCAACGCGCAACATGTGGACGTGGGCTCACGTCAGTACATCGCTTGCGAGGGGCCGTCTCGAGCGACGGCGCACGACTTCTGGACGCTGGTGTGGCAAGAACGCGTCGGCTCGATCGTCTCACTCAACTTCCCCTTTGAAGAACGTCTCTATCCGTCGTCCTACGACCGAAACCGAGAAACCGTCCAGTACTGGCCTCTCGCAACGACGCAGTCTCTTCTCTTCGTCCCTTTCAGGGTGGTCCCCTTCTTTTGCCACTCAAATCGTCAGTCTCGGGTCGATTCAGATCGAGTGTGTCGATGTGCAGAACCGGACAGTGGGCGGCAGGGTACGCACTCTGCTGAGCGACGAGGTGGTCTTTCGTGTCAGCAAGCTTCGTCTCTTCTTACTGGATCCCATCCTTGGATCGCCGCCGTACCGCGACGTCGTTCACGTGAGTTTCCCTCGGGTCGTGACACAGCAAACGAGCGTCGTACTCATCAGATCTGCTACTACCGTTGGCCAGACGGTCGAATTCCACTTGCCGAGCCCGCGCACCGTTCGCTCGCTGACGCCGCCCGGACGTTCGTCTCCATGATCAACCTAGACGTGAGCGATCCTATGCTGTTTGGCGACCGCCATAGCCACGGTTTCAGCTTGCCAACGCCGCCGATCCGGTGCTCGTTCACTGTCACGCTGGCATCGGACGAACCGGCGCCTTTGTCGTCCTGGACTTGGCACTCCGACAGCTGCGCCATGCACAGACCATGGATGTTAACGTGAGCTTCTTCGCGCTCAGTGTGCGCGCATCGATCGACGTCTCTCAGGGGCTTCTGGAGCGAGTTCGAAGCAAGAGACCGCGCGCTGTCATCAACCACTGCCAGTACATCTGGATTCATCTAGTGCTCATCGAGCAGGTAGCTATTTCTTTAGTAGTAGAACGATGAAGCACAGGCCCTCCACTGCGGCTGTGGCGGCAGCGTCTTGTCCCCGCGCAACGCCAAATACCGCGGCACTGCTGATGCACTTTGGGATCTGTTGAAAGGCGATCTGGCGATGCATTTCTTGCGCGAAGAGTCGGGTGTTGCGGCTTGGCACTCGTACCGCTCGTCCGGACAAAGGGCGATGGACGGGGCGCGGAGGAATGATGCGAATGTAGAGGAGGCTGTGGAAGAGGACGTGGATGACCGACGCGACTTTGTTAATCATCGCTTGCTACTCTTTGGTAATGACATGCTTCCTCCGCCTCTTGGCCATTCGTCCTGTCCCCAGAGCCGTCTGCAGCAAATGCAAGCGCGAGTCACCGGAGCATGTCGTCTTCGTCGACCATCGGATCGGCCCATTCCGGATTTGTGTTCAGTCGTCGTGTGGCGGCGCCCACTCAGAATTATGGCTTTCATCGACCACAGCCCAGCGTCCAAACCGCGCCGCCTCAGCCGCCGCCGATCCCTCCGCCTCGAACAGTGTCGTCGTCGTCGCGCATCTTCAACTCGTGGGCCGGTCGTCGGCACAAGTTCTACGGAGACGCCACGATCAGAAACGGTATTTCGTACTTCTCAGTCGCCGAATCGACTGCGCGTACACTAGGTGAAGAGTCAAGCGCGAGCGCGGCGGGACCATCGACATCGCGGATGCGTGTGGAGGCGGCGTTCACGTCTCCGTCGAACGAACAACTCACCCGGATGATGGGCGGTCGTGGACTTTTCGCCGCCACCGCAGTGCCGTCGTCGTCTTCTCACGCGTCAATTCCTCCCACCGCTGCCGATTTGTTCACGGAGAGAGGAGCCGCATACCATTCGTCGTCGCGCGCGCGCCGTTCCCGTCGTCGCCGTTCGGGGAGAAACGCGTTCACCACGAGCCAGCCACCGTTCCCCTAACTCCATTTACGGTTGTCCTCCCCTGCCATTCTCCGTCACACCGCTCAGATGATCTCGTCGGTTCTATACAGCACAGCGAGCGCTTGTTGAGACAGAGTTGAATGGTAAACGAGAACGGTGCGCAATTCTTGACTGGCACGGGCGTTTCCTTCGCCGTCTGCCATTCTGTCTCTCTGGTGCCGCTACCCTTACTACTTGTTTGATTCTGATCACTCGTTGCTTTTCCAGTCGCATCCATCGGATCGTTTCCGCATATCGGCTTCCCATTGCAGCAGTCTGTCCGTTTCCCTATCCGTGACTACTCGCGCTGGACTGCGGTTTACCTGGACGTGGGAGCTGTAATTTTTGCGCGAATTACAATTCCTCGGTGCCAACCTCGATCCAAACGGAGATGGCCGAATTGTCGGACGACGAAAGCGATCTCAATGGTATGGAACAGATCGAATATTCAGTGATGATGATGATGCGAAATATAGAGACGCTCTCTCGACTCGAGTTGAACAGCGGTACGGCAAAGGTTCGCTGATCGTATTTTGAGCCCAACATGTCTTGTAGTATTTCACCGATGACACAACTAGCAGCGAACAACCGGAAGACAATGGTTCGTTTGTACGGCAGGAACCTGTTCCTAAAAGGTTTTTCGGGCAGTTTACAGATATGTGATCCATTCTAGGGTCTCCGATTCATCCTCGTCCGGAAACGACGATGACAATCGTTTGGACAACTTTTTGAAGACGCTGCGAGAGAAGGTCGAGAAACCTGAGCGCCGAGAATCGGAGGAACGCAAGAGAGACTTGGAGTATGCCGCCATTTTTCATGACGATGACAACTCGATCAATCTGTCATAGGTTTGTCGTGAGCGACAGTGAAGTGGAGTACGTCACTGATGCTAGTGACTCAACATCGGGATCAAATGCAACTGAAGAAGAGACGTCTGCTTCGAGTTCGAGTGACAGCGGCAATCAATGTGGTCATGAGATTCAGGTAGCACGTGATTTGAATCGGCAATTCCACATCTTCAGACGAAAGATTGTGATGCCTGGCTTCTACGCAGTCTGTCTCCCAAGCGTAACGGTGGCTCGCATCCGGACGCAAAACGATGGGCATCCAAATCGTTTTCGGTAATCATCATCAGTTGGTATGAAGGGGTTTACGAAGGATTGTGCAGTCGGTGAGGGAGGAGATGACGCACGAGCTCTTTGAACTTTTCAATCGACGATGCTTCAAAAGCCAGGTTCCTTCAACCATGTAGTGACACTTCATGACGACATCCAGCTGACCGGTGTGAATATCGTCTGGACGAAGAAACTTCAAAAGACAGCGGGACGTTGTCGACGGCGAAGAAACGCTCCCTCGACTATCGAACTCTCCGTTCACGTGCTCACCGACAGCGGTACGCATCAACTCGCGATCCTGTACCACAAATGTCGTTCACAGCTCGACTGAGGGATACACTCGTTCACGAGATGTGTCATGCCGCCGTGCAAATGATCGATCAGCAGCGTGATCGAAGTCATGGAGCGCTCTGGACGGCCTGGTTCCTTCATTTGCGCACATAGTTGATTGCTCGTCGCACTTCAGGACGCGACGGTGCATACGGGCGTTTCCGGTGCTGAAGGCGATCGACGTCAAGCATCGATACAAGGTCTGCGTCTAGTTCCCCAGAAGTATTTAGCCGTTAGCCAGATCAACTACAAGTACGTGTACACCTGTACGTCCGACGGGTGTCCTGTCCAAATCAAACGTCAGTCCAAGTCGGTGGACATCGAACGGATGGTGTGTGGGAAATGTCACGGAAAACTCGTGCTCACCGTTCATCTGAAAGGCGGAAAGACGCGGACGGTGCGTAGAAGATCGGCCGCCAATGCAAATGCCGAGGAGGTAACTGATTGTGAGCGATCTCTAGTGACGACGAGGGGGGTACAGACTGGGAACATGTCGACGAAGAACAACGACGACGTCGAGTCGAGGAAGCCTACGGCGTTTGCCGTTCTCGTCAAGGAGGAGTACCGCAACTACAAGCGAGCCGGCGTTTCGCACAAACATGTGATGAGCCAGTTGGCGGCACTTCATCGCTTCCGGAAGACTCATGGATCGACCGCCGAACTGCCTGAAGAACTTCGTCCACCGCCGGCCGATCTCTCACCTTTGAGAGTGGCGCTTCAGGTAGACAGGCAGCGTTGTGGATGGAAGAAGTGCAGTGTCACAGATACCTTCGACCAAGGCCCGACTGGAAATCCAATTCGACACGTCGACGACTTACAAGCGACAGGTTTGTCCATGGCCCCTTCCTTGCGACTAGCTGACGAGCATGTGTAGGTGATATTGGAAAACCGATCTTCCCAGCGGTTAGCAGTCAAATGGAGGCAGTCGGATTTGTCGTTCACTTTCACTCCGGTCTATTCGATTGTCGAGATTGGCCAGTCGTCCTCGGTCACCGTGAGTATCCTCCTTCGGGAGATCATCGTACAGCGCGCCCTTCAGATTTCGCGAGAAGGCAAAGAGTTTCCCGAAGGTGCCGTACGATTCTACGTCGTCTACTACCCTATGCAAGACGGAGAAACGGTGACTAGTTCTCCCATTGCGATGCGCACAAATAACGCGTTCAGGACCCGAAGACCACTTTGACTGCGGCTGGCCGAGAAAAGGAGCACTGGGTGCAGATCGTTCCCATCAAACACAACAACACATGACCGACTTGTGATGAGTGGGAATAGTGAAGATTCTCTGAAGAGTCTGTTGGCCATTGTGATAGCAGCATGAGATCTCATCACTAGCTCGTCTGCCAGTGGCAATGTCGCGCGCGCGCACTGTCGCGCAGCATCGATTGATGTGAACGAGCTATTGGTTGCCTGCGCTGCCCATCGCTAAAGGCTGTCTTGGGCTAGTCGTCGACCGGTCATGGACGACCTGGAGGCTATCGACGATGAGATTCGGCTCTGCGCAATTCGCCGCAAGGCCGAGCGACTCGAGTGGAAGGACTTTGACGTCGCGCTCAAGCCCATCTTGAAGGCAATCTACCGTCGAGATATCATTCGAATCGGATTCAGGGCAAACGAATCGCTTTCGACTCGGACGAACGGAAAGACGTGCTCAAGGCGTTGTCGATTTTGAGGAAATCACTTCCCGTGGACGCAGAGTCGGCTGATCCCCAAACCGTTCTTCGTTGTCTGGCAGATTCCTTTGAGTGAGCTTGTCGTTGCGCAAGTGTTGAATTCATCATCGTTTGCATAGATGCTCCTACAAGTCCTCGGCCACTGGAATCACATTGAAGGGATCCGATGTCGAATTGGAGGTGCAATTCGAACAAGGCACGAGCACTGTGAAATTGGTCAAAGTAGGCGGCTCATGATTGCGTTTTCAAAAGTCGAATATCAGGTTGGCTATTTCTCGCGGCCGCCAGTTCAATGCGACGAATTTCTTGAACTGGCTCAGGCTTCTGATTGGGGAAGCATCCGAGAAGCCGTCTATCTGGTTTTGGACATTATTCCACCAACTCGAATCCTCTCGGAACGAAACCAACATTTGGAGACGCTCGAGAGGTCAGAGGCATGGATCTCCAGCCAGAAACTGCCGCCGTTGTCGTTTTCCGCCATCAATGAGTCGTCGCTTGGATTTGTGCAGGTGTTTCCGATCTTTTGCAGGTAGTGCTCATACCGAAATTCAGATTCGTTCGGGCGCCCACCCTACGCGAGTGTATTTCTCCACGCAGCCGGGAGACCACTTTCGTCCGGACGGGAAGAAGTTCGAGACGCCCAAAGGCAGGATATGCTCAATTATTCGTTGATTAGTCGCCGAATCTAGAACTCGTTGATGAGCTGTGCGCTGAGCTGGTTGTGACGTCAGTAAATGGATCGAGCTTGATTCGCGTTCGTCTCTCTCGACCTGTCGTGTTACCACACAACGTGTGGAAAAGGGTAAGGAGGGGAGAGCGGTCGAAAAAAGAAGCTGCCCAAGTTACAGTTGGAACCGATGACAGCCGTAGTGGACGATATGCGACAGGTCAACTTCTTCCGTCATCTTCACTTCAACAAAAGCGTCTCAACGGTTGGCTATAGTTGTTAGGTCAACGTGGAATTTCTATCCGCCGCACAGGACACAGACTTGGAGCTGGTCGTATGCCCAGGCCGACTAGTCGACGGCTCGGTCGTTCAGGTAGATCGGATTGTTTCGCAAGTCTACCCTATTCACGCAGGTGTATTGCATCGACGTTTCAATGTTGTCGGATCAACGGGATGTCGTCTTCTCGTCGTTCTCACTCAAGAATGGCGTTCAGTCTTTGCCAGAGGTAGACCGCATCGTTCCCCTGTGAATTCGCATCTTCAGATCATTGCACTGTTGCGAACGGCCGAAACGCACGTATCCCTCTATCGATCCGTGATGGCACATGCGCTCGAGTCTCCACGCGAGATGACCGAGCATATTGGTGGCGGCGGCGGTGCAGTTGGACTCGTCTGCCGCATTCGGATGATGTGGGAGTACGGCGAAGACGGTTCACTCGGCTGGGAGATGTTCGCGGACGGCGGCTTCCGCTCTCGACCACTTCTTCTGTCGGTTCGAGTCGACGGAACCAAGTGCGCACTCCGGGTCTGTGGCACTGACGGTCTTCCACTGTCCGCGACGACCACCAAGACGGCGAATCAATATCTGGCGCAGTTCGTGTGCTCCGCATGCAATGCTGACTGTGAGACTATTCAGATCGTGGTCCCTGCCGCTGGGCGTGCATCATGTCGTGACGGAATTGCAATGCGCATCGGAGGAGCCGCTCAGCAGACTGACCGCAGTTCGAGCGGCACTCGCCACGTTTCGACCCGCAGCAGGTCAGATCGCTGCTCATCGTCGCGGCATCACATCGATCACATTGCTCTAGTCAAACCGGAAGAGTCGACGTTCTCGTGCGACTCGGCCGACTCTCGTCGACCCGATCGAGTGGCCGGGGCATGGCAGCCGTTGTTGCCGCACAATCCTACCCGACGGCAGTCGACTGTGACGCCGCCTCCGCCCATCTTTCGACTCGACTACGATCCGAATCGATCTCCTTCACTACTCTCCTTCACAAAGGCACACAACTCTTCTTCCTATGTACCATCGCTGCGTCCTTTCCAGTTGACCGCTACGGAGGCGGGCGACGCGGAGGCCGAGCTGTATCGCGAACTTCTGCCTCCCATGCCACCGGTATGATCCTCGGGAATGTTCGCTACACGGGCACTCTGCTGCAGATCCGAGTGCCGTTCATGCCGCCGATGCCGTACGGCATGCATCCAGGCGCTCCGGGATTTGTTCCATCGCCCATGATGCAGCAGCAGCATCATGGAGCTCTCGGTCTGGGCGGGCCGGCTCAATTCATGGGCGGTCCCATCGACGCAGCGTCGTCTGTTCCGCCGGGCGCACGCACTACGCAACGCGTCTTCAGCTCTGGATCGTTGACGCAACATGCGGGCCACGATCTGGACGCACTCGCATCGATGGCACCGCCCTCGGACGCGTCGTCAGCGCCACCGCCACCGCCGCCGCCTTCGCAATCCGCACAGCAGCAAGCGCATCTTGTAGCCGGAGACCCGTCGCATCACCATCACCCCATGATGCAGGGACGCACGCCGATCCCGCCTCAGCTCATGTCGCCGACGACGCCTTCAGGTTGGGCGATCGTCACGGCCGTGAAGGAGAGCGAGTGAGTGCTGGTTGCAGGCTATCCGACCATCTCGCCACATCCCATGCAAGCGCCGCCGCTTCCCTTCAATCGACAGATCGTGGTGTCCTCGGAACAAGGATCCGAGAGCGGTGGCAGCGCACCGCAAACCCCTGCATCCACGCTTGGATTCGCCAGCCCCACAGCCACCACTGCGCCGCATCAGTACCCCCCGCCACCGTACGGACAGATGCCGCCGCATGCGACGTCCTCCGCACTGGCAGCCAGAGGAGCGCTCACGGCCACGCTGAACAAGCGCTCGAGACGAGCGGGAAGACGAGCTGCCAACGTTGGCGATCGACTGCCCTCCGATCCAGGAGCCCGTCAGTGACTTCTTTTCCCGAGCGCACATTTCGGGGCGGACATTTCAGAGGTGTCCGCCTTTCCCGGAATGGAAGTGGCCAAGCCGAAGCGAGAGCGAGGACGCGGCGATGGAAGCCGAAGAGGGACGAGACGACCGCGAGGAAGTCGGGCTGCAGCCGCGCTCGCTCTCAGTGGACACGGACATATGGACATGCCTCAGCAGCATTCCTTCTCATTCGACAATCAATTCGGTAGGCGGATCAATATTGGTTGGCACTGGTACACACACATACATGCAGATTCCATGTCGTCACCCTCTCTGACCTCGCCTCCGTCGGCGCCTCCAGTTCCGTCGTCAGCCTTTCAGTTACCAGTTCCACCGCCTCCACAACCGACCAGTGTATGCTGGGGGGGGTCTATTGCACTCCGCTGCCATAACTTGCATTTCAGATGGCACCAGGCGGAGCGATGACGGACTTTATGCGCGAATACGATCAGGACAGCGATGACGCCGAGACGGATCCACCGCCACCGCCCCAGCCCTTCAGAGTCGGGAATCGCACTCAGTCCATGGACGTCAAACTTGAGCAGACCTCATCCGAGCCAGGCGCTCTCGAATCATCGTCACATATGACGCCCACACCAGCCGAGTCTACGGACCCATCATCCGCGGCTGCACCGCAAATGCCGACGCTCAGTCGACCGTCTCAGGCTAGTCTCCTCGAGTCGCTCACCGCCTATGCCTCCAATCGTTTTAGTCTCAGTCGGCGCAATCGCAACAGCAGCAGCAGCAACAACAACAGCAGCAGCAGCAGCAGCAAGGGCCACAGGCAAAGAAGTCGCGGGATTTGGACTCTACCATCAGTCGTCTGCATGCGTTTGCGGCGTCTCAACCTCCAAGCTCGTCCGACAACATAGCGCCTCGCGTCAGTGCGTTCAGGTTAAACCGCTCTCTCTTTCCATCCACTTCCAATCCATCGTCATCTTTCAGTGATGTTTACGATGATGGATCGGCGAGTTCGCCTCCTCCTCCTGTCGTTCCGTCGGCGCTGGCAGTATCAGCTACGTCATCGATCGAGGAAAAACCGCCATCACTTGTTCCTCAAGTTCCGCTCACGACGTCCGCCCCGTCCGCCGTCATGTCTTCGTCGTCCGGGTCGCAGTCGCCGGCAACCGAGCCACGTGAGGCAGATCAGGGAATGCACGTTTCATGTGCTTGCAGGAAACCTGGTTATGAAGATAAAACGATCCGCCATGGCATCCCCGGTTGACTCGCCGCAACCGCCCAAGAGGAGTCCGGGCGGAAGTTATACGACGGGCGACGTGAAACCTCCAAAGTTTGTCGAAACCGAGACCCGTTTTCACATCAGCCTTTAGACCCGCCCCGATATCTCGACAGCCTAGTGCCGGCGGCACGGAATGGAAGGAGAAGAAAGAACGCAAGCCGCAAGTTCCGTCCAGTAAACCCACCTCTTTGGCCTCTGCGTTGGGAGCTGCAGGGACGGAACAAAAGTAGGATTGAGCGGCGCGGAACGTTTGACACGCGTTGCGTTTCAGGAAAGCCAGAAAGAGAAAGGAGGCTGGTGCCGCAGGGACGTCTTCGGATGGACGCAAGGAGAAGGTGAAGCGACCAAGAGAGACCACTCAGGTTTTCTGACTGCGTTTCGCAATGCACATTGTAATGTGCAGACGCCAACCGCCGGACTTGCGCCAATGCAATCTGCGCCTAGCGCCGCTCCGATCGGCTCGCTTCCCGCCTCATCGGCCGCTCCAGGCGGAGGAGCGTTGCCTCCGACGTCGGGCGGAAGCTGGGCAGCCGCTCAGGCCATTCGATCCTTCAAGATACCCAAAGTGGCACAACCGACGACCGCTGCTTCCGATCAACAGCCCGCTGCAAGTGCTGCTACATCCACAACGGATGATTCACAACGAGTAATCCCACGCACACGTTTCTATCAACACAACCAGTCCGTGTTCAGTCGAGAGATCGGGAACGCGATCGAGAACGCGTCCCGTCCTCCTCGTCTTCCCAACATCGATCCAGTGGAAGTGGAGGAACAAGTGCTGGTGGACGATCCGCTCAGCCGACCTCTGCATCCAACTACGGACCATCAGGGCCGTCTTCGTCGGCGTTCCCGCCAAGTTCAACCGGCGCGAACCCAGGCGGCAGGACGTCGTCGTCGTCATCATCCGGAGACCGGAAATTCTCTGACGGTAGCGGAAGGTCACGAGGCTCGGATGTTAGAGGTGGAGGAGGAGGAGGAAGTATGGACCCTCGAGCGGGAAGCTCTCGGCCGGCCGGCTCATCCGCCTCGTCATCATCGCATTCGTCGTCTCGGCACGGATCGCAGTCCTCGCAACAGCAACAGCAGCAGCAACAGCATCACTCGCACGGGCATCACCCCGGATCATCCGCTTCATCTTCGTCCCGTTGGGGTCCACCGCAGTCGCAGATTCCCCTTCCGCCCGAACTCTGCACTCCCGCCTCTCCGGAAGCCGACAATTCCGTCGCTACTATCTCAGCCCCACCACCTATGGCGATTCCAACAACATCTCAAGATCTGGCGCTCGACAACAGACCACCCAGTAACACGCCTTCTCCGTCTGACATGCTCCGCATTGTGGACGAGTAGAAAGTAGCAATCGGACTGGATGAAGTGATGTTGATATCCGGGGTGATCATTGAATGTCAGCGTCGAGCTTTGTTCACGAGTCAGTGCTACCTTCTGTCCGACCATTCGCAAGGCAAAACACTCGATCACGAAGCGCAGAATGTTTCGACGACCGAGAGACGACGACGATGGGGACGACGACGGGGAGGACATGTACGGCCAGGAAGTGGTCCGGGCCAAGCCGATCTCCTCCAAATACGCGTCCAAGTTGGGTGCGCTCGGCGCCGGCAAGGACTTTGTTCGGGGGAGCGACAGTAGTCAGCGCGAGTTGAGCGGTAAGTGAAATGGTCGCATTCCAGCACGATGTTCAGGCGCAATGCCATCCTCGGCCGGACGTCCGTTGACGGAAGCGGATCGCAACAAACTTAGCGCACGGCTCCTCAAGGCGAAGATGAAGGGAGACAAGAATCTGGAGAGGGAATTGAGACAACAACTCGAGTCCGGAGTTGCACAAGAGGAAAAGGTGGACGAGGATAGCGGCGGAACACGACACAAGACCGAGGCATGACTTCCTGCTAGCCGACAACGCTCTCCTTTGCAGATGTTGCTTCGTCGCGATCGATCCGGCAATGTGATTCCTGCATCGCGGGCCGGAAAGGCAGGGCCAGAAACCCACAAACAAGTGTGCTATGCGAAGCGACCAGGAGAATGCGCCGACTTTTCAGACAACATCGTCGGCCGTACAACGGGAACTAGGAAAGAACCAGTCTCTGGATGACATGTTGCGAGAAGAGAAGAGCACGTCCGCCTCTGATCAACTGAGACTTTTTGATCGTGCGCTCGTCGTAAGTAGATGTTGGACGAACGAACGTGACGTGTGAGAATTAATCTGTTGAGGCGTCGGCGAAGATTCGTCGCCACGACGATGAGTCGGTTGACGACATTGCCGAAATGCAGAAACGCCGACGTCGCCACAACGAGAAGGACGAACGGCGCGAGAAGAAGGCAATGATGACAGGTCGGTGACATTCTTCTTCACTGCTCCCTCCTTCTTTCTGACCAACTACCCACACGTAGTTTATTGACCGCGGTAGCAGTGTGTATACGATCGTGATCGATCGAAGCGTAGATGGACGAGAAGGAAGGATTAGGAGCAGCGCACGATGTGACAATGATGATGATGATGGTAATGGTGGTGGTGGTGGGAGCAGTTGTGTGTTAGCTTGCACTTCAATACAAGTTGTGTCTCGGGAACGAAACGCTCTGTCGGATAGAGCAGAGATCAATGCGATGGTGTGTAAATGGAAGAGGAAGAGGAGGAGGAGGAGGTGGACAGGCCAAGAGGATGGGAGGAAGGAGGAGACGTGAAACAACCCGCACGAGAGGACGACAACCTCTGGAGACAGCAGCAGACATCACATCACTAGTCTACGGGAGGGGGATTGGGGCAACCCGTCGATCGCGAGACTCCAACTGCCGGACGACATGAACGGATGGGGTGGGAGGGGGTTGCTTAGGCGCGGCGGCGTCGTGCTCGGAACGGATCGCTGAATTTCTTGCTGAACTCTTTGACCTTGGCGCTGAGCTTCTTCATCAGGCGCGCCTTGTCGACACCCTTTCGAATCATCGGTGATGGCGCCGACTGCTTCTTGGGCGTGTTCGCTACTGCAGATTGGTCGCATTGTATTGAACGTCTTCGCCGTATGAGCATACCGATTCGCTGCGGCTTCCGCACGACGACCGGAGCCGGCGGACTAGTGGGCGGCGACGGCTGATCGTCGACGAACAGAGGAGACTCGTCACGACAGGCAATGTTCTCGTAGTAGACGGCCTGTCGGAACGGTCGCATCAGTCGCGGATTGTCGTACTGCGTCTCGGACAGCAACTCACAGAACCCCTTCTCCTGCAAGCACCTTGCCTTTCTTGACGCCCGCCCTCCTCCTGAACTACTCACGAGATAGGTCATGGGAAGGAAGAAGTTGACCGCCCGACACCGGTCCTTGTCCATGCACAGCTGTAGGCACTGGTCGTGCGTGTCGACCGCCTGCAAATGCATTACCACTGAATGACTCGTTTGCACCTGAGTGGCGAGCAGACGACCAAAGTAGGCGTAGTCGGGGATGGCATTCGACCGGAGACCGCCCGCACAGTGTCCGTCATCGTAGGTGACGTCGTAGAAGGCCGGGTTCCGAGCCGGATTCAGATGCGCGCGAAGGTCGCCCCACCATTCGGTCGTGCAGGACACGGCGCCCAGCAACGAGAGGAACAGCAGGGAGGCGACAGAACTTGAGACGGTGCTTCTCGACGACATCGACCACGTGTTCACTCGTCAGCACAATTGTCGAAAGGGGAGGTCTCTGAAAATGGGACGAAGTTGATAGAATGGACGACCGACCACTCAACGTGTGTCCGACATACTCCGCAATGCAATATTGTGTGGTGATGACGAGTGTGCGCGCACTGATGCGGGCTGGTATGCGCCCATCGCGAATAAGAGTGGCAAACAACGACGTGGGTGGAGGAAAGAGGGGGAGGGGGAGAAGGACGGCTGCGGCAAGAGGTTGGCGAGGGGAATAGAACGAGCGAGCGAGCGAGAGAAAAGTGGACACGGCGACATGACTGCGCTGTGTAATCGCGGCGCCACAAGAGTTGAACGACACAACACGGCCATTGGTATGTAGCAGGACACTGGTCGGTGGCGGGGAAGCATCTGCTGGAGGATGGGATCGAGACGAAGGAGGGAAATGACTCGAATGGCCGTCTCACGAGACTGACAGAGAGGGCGGTCCACCGAGAGAAGGGGGAGGAGACCGCCGACAACAAGATGAGAGGAGGACGCCCCACCTCCTCTACTCTTCCTCCTCCTTCGCCTTGTGCCGGCACCCATCTTCGTGACGGACGTTGCTCGCTGACGACACCGCCGCACCGCATCGTATTGCTGCCGACGTCACGGCCACGACCAACAGTCTCTCATTCGTTCTGACTCATCATCGCGTTTCCTCGTCTCGTGTTTTGAAGCAGGCAACTAGGAGGGATTGTCCCAAATGAGAAAATGCTCAGAAGGAGCGGCAGGAACAGGCGAGAAAGGCTTCTCCAGAAGAGAAAGAGAGTGAGAGAGTGGACGTCCTCGTCGCCTCCTTCTTTTTCTCGTCTTGTCCCGCTGCTCTCTTTCCCTCGTTACTGCTGCTGCTGCTGCAGCACACAGCTGACCAGTTTGGGCAGTAGCACACGCAGGGAAGAAGCGGGGGCAGCCACGTGCACAACAAGACAAGGAAGACTACCTCGGTCACCTTCGCGCGAGGCGGAGGGAAAGCAGAGTCCCGAATTAGAAGAAAAGGAAGGCACAACGAGACAGGGGGTGGGAAGGTGGTGGAGTGAAAGTAGGAGACGAGAAAGGGAGAGTGGAAGGTAGCGAGGGTGAGAAGCATCCGTCGTCGGTTGCACTCGTGTCGCACCGTCTGTCTGAGATGTAGTCGCGAGATAGGAGCTTGAGTAGCAGTAGACCTTGCACAGGAACGCGTCAAGAGAGAGGAGAACGAGGAGGAGGAATTCACGCGCAGAACGTGCAGAACTCGCCGACAGACAGTCAGTCTCGCACGTGACTCGAGAGTAGGAGGGGAGATGCAATCTCGTACGCAACTGCTTCTCAGAAGGGAAGCGAAGGAACTGCAAGGACAGACTGCTACCACTGCTGGAGACTGCAACTACACTTGACTTGGACGAGGATGAATTCGAGTGTGCGTTTCCCTTCTTTCCCTGACGTCTGCAGCAAGGTCAGACGGTTCACTACCACCTCCGCTGTTTCTCTTTCCCACTCGCCTCCACTTTAGATGACCGTTTCCAATTGCTCGTTCGCCCCTCCGCCCCCTCCCCCCACCTTCCCGATTTAGCGTGCCGCAGAGGAGGCAGGCGCTGAAAACAGCAGCGGAGTAATGTCAGCAAAGCGCACGTACCCGCGCGAAGGAGGAACAGCACCAAGGGCAGGACGAGTGGTATTGTTTGCGGGAGCCCATTCAAACACACACAGCTCAACCCAAAGGGCATCACGCAGTAAATGTAGCGGTGACATGCACTGTGTGGACCTGGTACGTGAAGGGAAAGAAGAGAGACAAGAGCGACACAGATCAACGGGGGCGTCGTCATCCATCACTCGCACGCGCACGCAATGGCCATTCGCGCAACACCAGCCGACTCGTGACACACGCTCACGTCGTTTCTCTCTTCATGAGCAGCAACACGCAGATGACCGCCGCACCAATAGAGGGGACTGAGCTGCAGAATGAAAGGAGGAGAGGAGAAAGAAGGGGCGTCGTCATCACTCAGTAATCGCCTCATAGTAGACGGGAAGTAGAAGCGTATAGGAAGAGAGGGAGAAGAGGAGAGACGTGTTGCAGTGGAGGAAGAGGAGGAGGAGGAGGAAACCGGTCGGAAAATCACGCCGAAAATGTACGCCCGTCCCTTCTTTCTCGCCGCCCAGCATTCGGTCCGGCTACTTATGCACTGCCCAAGAAGGGAGGGAACGAAATGCCAAAGTGCCTCTCTCCTGCTGTCGACAGCAGCAACTGTTCCTCGCTTGTCTGACAAACGCCGTCGTCCAACGGGAGAAACACGCCCATTTCGGGGAGACGAACACAGAAAGACGACAACACGGTCTAAGTGCAGTGCGGCCGTATGCGTCGTCGTTGCTGGGAACATCACAGCAGCAACCAGCAACAACAACAACAGCAAGAGCGGCGACAACCGGCCAGCACTTACGTGAGAGGAGGTGGACTCGATTTTAGGGCGGTGCCCAGCAAGCAGACGAGTGCTGGCACACACCGCTCACGAGATTTTCTCCCTGTCATGTGAGAGAGTAAATGATTGGTAAACAGGGCGAGACGGGTAGAAGATGATCATGACCATGCTGATAATGTGAATGGGCAGTAGAAAGGAGAAGGCAACAGTGGGTGTGACATTGGGGAGAAGAAATAGCAGGGCAGCAACAATAACAGCACGGCGGGGGGAATGGGAGCGGGAGCGATGGAATGGGGGGAAGGAATGCTGCGACGGCGGTGGCGACAGAGACACTGGAGCGATTTACAGAACATCGACGCGTCGAACGATCGCTGGACGACTGCCTACGCTGTCTGACGAGTCGACTGCTGCCGAAGCACGCCGTCGTCGCTATCGGCATTCATGTCTGTTTCTTCCCTTCTCTCTCTACCTTTTTCATTGCACTCTCTGCGGAGGAATGCGGTCACGCCAAGAGACACTTCTCCCTACTCTTGCTTCCCCACTCATGTTGATGGCGTTTCTGCAGACGCTCGCCCCCTTCCCCTTCTTCACCACCACCATCATCGTTCCCCTCTCAGACTGCTATCGCGATGACACGATAGAGAGCACGCCGGCATACATACTTTCGGTCCAGGCTGTCGATTGTACTCTTCTTCACCAGCACATGTCCTCATAACCTGTCTCACCCTAGCTTGCTAAGGGGGCAAGACATTCCACGAGACAGAAGACCTGAATGTCACGAGCGTACAGATGACAGACGGTGGCTGTCACAACCTGCACAATCACTCGTCGTTGCAGACCTATCTGGCGGTGGCCGAATGGGACGGGCTGCACGAGGAGCACTGTCTGCTGATTCCCTCCGAGCACGCGGCGTCGTCGATCCAGCTGGATGAGAACGTCTACGACGAGTTGCGACTCTGGCGAAAGGGACTGGTCGCCATGTGGCGAGAGCGCGGACTCGACTGCGTCTTCGTCGAGATGGCTCGTCATGTCGACGAGCATCCGCACGTCATCGTCGAGGCGATTCCTTTCCCAGAGGAGGCCGGGGACTCGGTTGCCATCTTCTTCAAGAAGGCCATCGACGAGTGCGAGCGAGGCGCCAACAACAAGCGACTCATCCAGGTCGGTCGTTAGTTCACCACACGCGACAACTCCGGTCTCCAGGTGACCAATCTCCGACGGCAGATTCCTCGCGGCTTCTCCTACTTCGCGGTCGACTTTGGGCTGCAGAACGGCTACGCGCATGTCATCGAAGATCACGCGCAGATACGGGAAAACTTTGCTCACGTAAGAACAGTCGTTGGGGTTCTTTGTCGGAGACCAGGGCTTAGACTGTCCACCCATGCATTTCAGTGTAGAAACGACGAAGGAGAAAATCGTGCGTGTCAACATTGAGATCTGGTGGTGACAAGCTCTGTTCCTGAACCCTCGTCCGATGGAGCCTTATTGTGGTCCGTATGCTTCGTTTCTCCCGGCCAACGATCTTTCACTAATGGTTGTAGGAAGGGGGGGGGTTGAAGCATCTACTAATTCTTACAAATGAAGCGTGCCGAAGAGAGAGGGGGTGGGAGGCAATGCGGAAGTGACAAGCGGGCGTATGATGAGTAAAAGGAATTGACACGGTTTCGGGACGACTCTTCACTAACTTGAATGCACGCATGCGTGCGATGCGTACGTTCGTGCGCGCGCGCCGAATGCTCGCCCACTCCGTTCGAACGAGAGATCGTTATCATGCCTGGTGCGGGGGTGAACAGTGAGTGGGAGTAATGAGGGGAAAAGGTGACAGGATGACATCAATCTACTGTGGAATGCTGCAGGAGGTAGTCGGCGGAATGCTCGATTTGCCGCACACTCTCTGGCGTAAGAAGAACAAGCTGCCCTTCGAACAAGTCAAACAAAGGCAACGATCGCTTGCACACTGACTGTAAACGGAAGGGACACGGTTACAGAACGGACGCCTTCAAGAAATTCTGGGAGCCGTTCGATTGGACGCGACGAATTCGAGACGTGCAGCCGCTGACAGACGAGCCATCCACAACAAGTCGGCAGATTGGCGAACGCACAGCGCAAGGAAGCGGTGCCGAACAAAAAGCGCAGAACAGCGGCGACAAGGATGATAGCGCGTCTGTCTCTTCTGCCTCGTCCTCCTCCTCCTCGCCGGAACGAAAGCGAAGCAAGAAGGAAGCAAAGAAGAAACGGAAGAAGGAGAAGAAACGATCGAAGAAGAGGAAGGAAGAGAAGAGTAAGACGAAGAAATCCAGACGCCAGTCGTCCACCTCGTCTTCCGATTAGCGATCTCTTGAGTCGATGTCTTCTCATGCAGCTTGTTTTCGTGTTCGCAATGAATGGACGTGACGACACCGTGTCGGGGCGGAGAAGATGCGGTAATGGCGTGGCGCTGACACGCTCCCATCCTACCGAGCAGAGTCCATTAGCGCCCAAAATGCGCTCTAACCCCGTTTCACGATTAGAATGGGGGGAGTGGTGGGAATTTTGAGTGGCGAGGACGCCGATCAATATCGCACAAGTGAACAAGCGTCAATGCCGATCGCAGAGACTTGCTTCTTCTTTTCAGGTGAGAAATGGTGCAGTGGCGGCGACACTTCATCGCGTCCGCCGTCGCCGTCGCTTTCCTCGGTGCCGTCGCTTTAGCTACCTAGTAGGCCCGAGTCGTCTCCGTGAAGTCCGATGCTGTTCTCATTCAGTGGCGGTCGATGGGCGCGTGGCTACGTGAACCGATCGCCGCGCTCGATCAACGACGAGATGGAGGACTTCATCTTCATCCGCGAACAGCAACTCGAGCGGGAACGGCTTCAGCAAATGCAAGCCCCGCGGCGCTGATCGAAAAGAGATAGAGAGAGACCCGTCCATCTACACGTGTTCGATCTTTACGAGCATGAATTGTGTGATGGCTAGCTCAACGGTCGAACCTTCTTCTGTCCTGGGACAGGCTCTTGCACCCGATTTGCTGCACGAATCCCTCGCTGTTGACAATATGGCTGCCGTGCTACACTACTCTCCGACAGTATGTGAGGACTAAGAGGGCGTGAGATCTTGAGGGAGGCTAGACAAGCGCCAGAAGCATGTCCGGATCGGTCAACGCATCCTAAAAGGCACGCTTCGTACGAGCTTTCGAAGAACTCACCGCGTCTTCGAAGGTCTCGAGCAGGTCTTGCTGCAATCTCTTGACGCCGATCCCATAGAACCTGTCAAAGTCGACGTCCAGCGGTGGGAGAATGTCGAAGTGGTGTTTCTGTAGGGCAGACTTCGCTCGGACGAGGCAGATAGCGCTGTTACCGCTGAATGTTTCGCGTAAAGACGATGTTGATAAGCAGCGTACGGGTGCAGATTCCACTTCAGCCATATTTTCGGATCCTAAATTAACTTGCTGAAAGATACGCGCCTCCATTCGTCGCCTACGTATCTCTCTTCTTTATCGTAGACCTCGATCTTATCGAAATCGTCGTCGTAGCGACGGCTTCGCGAATTCCTCCCAGCGGCAATCAGTTTCTCCTCGCGTTCCTAATCAAATCTCTCCAGTCCTTTGATGATTGTTCTCACCTGTCGAGTCCAGAGCTTTGGCGAGAAGGGTGCTTGCGATAGCAGGAATTCCTCCGCGCTCTCAAGAATGCCGATCGTCTTCTTTGTCAGCGCTGGACTCTCCAGTGTTGCTGTGTGCTGTTGACGTGCCGCGTTCCAAATTCGACGTACGTATCGCTCGCCGGCGTCGTTTGCTAAGGAACACAAACGAATTCAGCATTGAGGGATCATCACTTACGTATGAAGGACACATTTCGCGTAACCACTTTGTCGACGACCTTCTCAAGCAAGCTCAGCTCGTAGACGAGCTTTGTTGCCATTGGCACCCAAATGCTTCAACAGGCATCATCATATTGATGAAAAAATGACCGTCACTAACTCATAGAACCGCTTCCTGCCAGCCGTATTGTTGTGGAGACGTCCTTGGTCGGCATAGTACATGATCTGAAGGAGTCGGTCGCCGATGATCAGCAGAAAGAAACTCACATAGACGTGAATGTTGCTAATCGTGTTCCGAATCCAATCCTTATGCCCATATGGTACCAGATCGAAGCGCTCGATGGGATTTTCGCCTGTAAGTTTGTTCGACAGCAACTTCCCTTTTGTACCTTTAGGAGCGGTGATCCGAAATATGGCAGCGTAGGAGATGAGCGAATTCATGGCGGCGTTGTATTCGTCTCTTTCGTATGTCCCCGCCCCCAACACGTATTTTTTCCAGAACTAAGCATTCGAAAGATCTCTTGGCAATGCCAAACGACTCACGTTGACGCCAAACTCGTCCAAGACGTAGACGCTCGACAAATTGCCCAAATATTGCTGTCGTTGGTACACGACCTCGAGCGCCTTCTCTTCTTCGGTCAAATCACCGTCGAGATATCTTTGCAGTTCGCGATCGGTAGCACGTCGATGTGTGATCCAGAAGTAGCCGTTGTGTTTCTGTGGGGCTTCTCTGCGAAACAGTTGACAACGATCACTTACATCGACATAGTGGACGTTCCAAGGGAATTGGTCCTTGGGCCACAGGGGATCTTTGAAGAAGTACCTGGAAGAATTTCACACAAGAGAACGTCAGTTTCATGCCAGAGCGAGGAACGGTCAAAGTCACGGTCGTCTTCGATGAAATAGTCGAGCCAGTCGTCGCCCATCAGCGCAAACTGAGAGAGAATCATCAGTGTCGAGAGATCGCTAATGATGGACCCCTTGCCAGAGCTCAGGTAGATCACTGAAATGTCGGTGTTTGCTGCGCAAACATGAGCTTACAAGTTTGATAGTGACTGAGAATGAGGGTCGCCATCGTGTCGTACTCCTTCTTGAGTTCATTCTCTGTGGACAGCAGCGAACGGTTCTTGTTCCAGTGCGCCGGATGCAGGAATACAGGGGATTTCTGTAACTTGACATGATTCACTTACGAAAGATTCCTCCCACGTATGCGTCGTTCGGGTCGAACGTCAGCCAGAAAGCGAACGCTCGTCGTCGCTGAATGCTGCGGAGTTTGTCCTGCTGAGAAGTGACGAACACCAACGCGTCTCTCTAGCGAGGAATGTGCACATCAGCCATCGAGTGCCAAACTCACGTAAAGCTTTGCGATTTGCAAAACGCTGATCACAAATTCATCCATCTCCGGACCATCCTCGATGTATCGATGGCACGTCATCTCTTGGTCGTCGCCTGAAAGCGATCTCCGCCGAGCATTCCGAACAGAGCCAAACCGCCTCTTCTGGAGAAATGATGGAGTTGACAGAAATGTGCAAGCCCGATAGTCGCTTCGTATTCGCACGTTCGTTTCTCGTCCACCCGCAATGTTGGGATAATCGAGTCGGGCTCGCAGGTGAACTAAACCCTCCACCTACGATAGAGGGAGAGAGAGGACGAGAACTTGCCTTGACTTCGGCGGTACGGTTGACCCCTTTTCTCGTTTCGCATTCGTCTCCGTCGATCAATTGCAGACGCAGGTATGCAAACTCCCCACGTTCCGCATCTGAAGCGAGAAATGTGTTGTCCACGTCTAGAAACGTGCCCCTGGAGAGCAGAATCTTTGCCGAGTCATTGACGGCCCGTCGAGCGAGGAAATAGCTCAAGTCCTTCGTTCCGTCTGAATCGGAGAAATGTTCTCTCCCCATTCCGATAGCCACTACCTTTAGCCAAATGAAACTGCTCGAGTGTGGAATTCTCGCAGTACTTGTAGGTCCAGTATTTAAAGGTCTACAAGAACGGCTGTTAGTCTGCAGGAGCGCCTTACCGACTGCATGCAGCGTCCATCCATAATAGTGTACATGATTCGCAGCGCACGCCGCAGTTCCAACTGCTCAACGTGTGCGCCGTTGTAACAAGAGACAAGGTACCGTTGACGGGACTGATGGGCCATCCTTGGCAAGGAAAGCGTTCTGCTTCGGCGTCGCAATACAGGCAAACCGTTTTCCCGTTCGATCAGTCAGTCGAACTGCGTCCGACGGAACGACGTCTCTGAGTGCAGCTCGGATCTGGCAACCACTTCGTTTTCGGCAATACGATAAATCTCGCCTTGCTCGGTTCATACAGCAGGCGAACCTGCTCATAGCCGAGCGGTTGCTTCTCGATGGAAAACTTGTGACGAAAGCTGTCATCCGAATCCCATTGGCCAACCACTTCAGTGGCAGTCAAGCGAATGATGCAAAACGTCAGAAACGCTGAGAGCAGATGCCTCATAGTCAGATTACAGAGGCCATCGCAACCTGAACTCACACTTAGGCCACGTCAAAACGAACGCAGATAGTTTATTTACGTTCAAATACCACTGAAACATGTACGACGAGTCTGCAGTTTATCCAGTCGGATCTTGAAGTGGGAAGTGAAAATAGTAGAAATTTAACGTCAAGAATCGCTCTAGAGAATGCCGACCGTCGATCTTGGACTGGGAATCGTGGTGGATTTCCCACACGAGCCGTACGAGTGCCAGGTTCGCTACATGAAGACCGTCATCTCGTGTCTCTCCACGGTATGATGTTCCAGTATGATTGCGCTCTACTCCCGTTCTAG
>JACMII010000137.1:21699-32914 GCA_014805405.1 Bunonema sp. RGD898 | reverse complement strand
CATTATTGGCTTTGCGCAACCTGGACAAACGTTCGATCCGTGTGATCAGCCGGCCCACTCGCCGTTCTGTTCTCTAGCGGCAAATGCCAGAACATGCCAAGCGAATCACCATTTTGGTCTTTTCCGACAAACACAACAAATGATTCAAGAGTTTCGACAAATTCCAACTACAGACTTGCCAAAGTCTGTAGAGGATGGATGCGACAACCAGAAGACGACATTTCTCGCTACCCGCTATGTTGTTCGCTTACCTTATTTATTTTGCAACACGCACCACTCGTGATGAAAGTCAACCTTTTCCCTCTCTCCGGTTCGTGTCAATGGTCTTCAGGATGTGCAACATTGACTCACACAAGCGTTGTGATTACAGCTGTCAGTACTCGATCCGTTAGCATCCATCACAACCGCAAGAGCGCACACGAATGCAGGCAACGCATCGTCATGATGAACCTACAGACAGAGGAGAAGACGACGACGATTGCGGTGTGTAGGTGGGCAGTGCAGAATGTGGGCAGATTGCACCTCCGTCACCATCTGCGCTTCCTCATCTTCCTCTCAATCATGAAGAAGAAGAAGGAAGAAACTTGGTTGAGTGTTCGGTTTATCCAGTCGGCTGCCTTCTCTCACACCGGATTTGCCGCGGCCTGGCACCACACAATTCGCACATATCAAAGGGGGAAAGACTAAACGAGCATCTCCTTGCACTGTCTCGTCGCCGACGGTCACGCCCTTCGCCGTCTTCCTACTTGTCGAACTCCGATCGCGTGCCTGTTTTTCCGCTCTTCTCAAAGTCGCGATCACGAGTGACACGAACGAACGAAATCGGCGGAACGCGGATGGCACTATTCGCGCGTATGCAAATCTAGAAGTATCAGTCGATCGCCGTGTGTCAACCATTCAATGAGATCGCTGGCTTCGTCTCGTCCGCTCGCTCGTTCTTCTACATGAGCATCGAGTACGGTGCAGATCATAGCTTTTACTTTATGAGAACGTAAAACTGACGGACGATGTTGTCTTGTCCGATAGATTCCATACACATCCTGCGGGCCTGTCGTCCTCGTCTTGTCTGTTTTGTCAGTTACTAGACATCCCGTGCAGTGCTTCGCGCACAGTCCTTGTTCCACTAACTTTGCAATGGAAACGTCTATGGCGACTGCCGTCACGGGGCAGGAGGTGAACAAACTCATCCTACTCGTCATGCAACGACCTTGTATGTGTTCCTTTTTCGACCCCTTCCAACGTTGCTTCAGTCCTCTGGTTCGGCGAGACGACGGACGAGAGTGCCAAGCTGTGGCCTGATGTTGCAAAACTGATGGGTCGTGGCGACGGACTCTTCTGGAAAGCCATCTACACATCAAGGGTTAGTATGTCTTGTGCGTTGGCGTGCTCGGGCAACGAGATCGTCATAGCTCGGCGAGTATGGGCGACTCGTACGACAGAATCATGGAAAGCCAGTGCCCTCCACCATGTGGACGTAAGTGACGATCATAACCGAATCAACCGGTCTAATGCAATTGCAGCCATGGAGAGGATTTCGAGTTTCTGCGCGAGTCGATCGTCGCCAATGGATGGGAGAGTGTCGAGCCAGTTTCGACTGCGACTATGGACACGAACAAAAAGATTCGCTCGATTCTGCTGGAGGCAGTTGCTCAGGAGAAAGTGTCGGCAGCTGATGTCGTCGAGGATTCCGACGTTGTCGTCTATATTGACATTTTCCAGTGAATGTGCACGTTTTAGGGCGCCAATTCATCTCGTCGACGCACTCGTACAACGGGAGCGGCGTTCGGCCGTCGAAGTCAGGCTGTGCAGGACCCCTGCTATAAGCCGTATAGGTCAGCGCTACAGTTGACCGACTTCTAAGGTGGTATACGCTCAGAATGTACCGCCAACGTCGGTCGAACGTCTCGGACGACGCACCTCCCTCTCCGCCGCCGCCACCACCGCCAATCAATGCAACCGGCCGACCGAGGAGAGCTGCCGCGGCGGCAGCTGACAAAATCGTTAGTGTATTGACAGAGATTCGAGTAGCACAGGAGGCAGATGGCGTGTGACCGTTCGGATCCGCACGCTGACGAGGATGAGGAGGTGGCGAGGAGCGCGCGGCAGCGTCGTTCGATTCGTCCCAGGACGTCGACACTGACCGCAAATGTCAAGAAGACGGCAGCAACACCGCCAGTCGTTCGACCGACAGCCGTTCCTCCGCCGCCGCCACCAAAGATGGTGCTCGGTAGCAGTGCGTGGTCCAGCTTCACGACACCAAAGACCGCTGTTGCTGCTGCTGCACAAACAGACACTCCACAGCTAGCAACAACCACGTCGGTGCCGTCGGCGGCGGCGCCGGTCTACAATGCCAGCACGCTGGTAAGAAGTTGTTGCCCGCGCTTCTGAGCAAACTTTCATCATCCAGATGGCACACATGCCGCAAGTGTTGCAACTGCTCCAGGTGCAGAGCCGGGTGCTAATGGACCAGCAACAGATCGTCACCCAACTGTTGGCGAGCTGCTACTTCAACGAGCCGCTCGTCCAGCAACAGCAGGTTGATTTGGACGGCGATCGTACGTACATATTTGCAGACTTTCGCCCAGCAGCAGACATTGGCAGCTCCGTCGCCGAACGCGTCTGGAAACTGTAAGTAGCAACTGTGTACACTGGTGTGGAGGGAAACATGTCTTTCGTCCTCTAGCTCTACTGTCCTTCACAAACTCGAGCTCGCCTCTGCTCACATCCTCCTCGTCTCCCGCCAACATTCACGGTGACTTTGATGGCGCTCCACCCCGATCAGTCATCTGTTGTTTACAGTGCCGAAAGCGATGTAGAGGGAGCGATCGGGACAATGCGTGAATGGCAAATCATCGTCCCGTCCTCTGGCCCGGAGACGGGATAGTTGCTGCTGCCATTATGTGGTAATGGCAATCGATCGATCTCATATCTCTCGTTCTCTTCTCTCCTCGTGCGATCACGTAGATTCCAGAAGTTATCACAACGATAAAGATGACATGACGATGAAGCAGATGGGTGGAAGGGGCGGAACAGATGAAGGGAAAGAATGGCGCAGAGGGACGGAGAGGGCGGAGTTGTTTGAAGAAGAGAGGGAGGGGAAGAAAAGGGGATGAGGAATGCAAACACGCATGCGCACACAGTCGCTGTTGCAGTGGCGGTGGTGGCGGCGGCGACGACGGCGTGTGTCCAAAACTGATCCGCCCTCTTCTCTCTCTCTCTTGAGCGAGGAGTCGCCAACGAGGACACGCTCTCCGTCTCGCCCATAATCGATCCACGCCTCCGTCGCACAGCTTAGTGTGTCATGTCTGTAGAAGGAGGTCGTGTCGTGCGAGCGTGCGTGCGCGTGTGCGCGTGTGTTGTCTTGCAATCACGGCGTTAAATCATCTGCTCAGTAGGGGAGGATGAGCAGCATGTTCGTGAGCTGCGAGGACGAGAAGCCGCGCGACTACATCGCGACCTATGACATTCGCGACAAGCGACAACAGCCCGGCAGCGGTGGCCGCGGCAAGACGACGGAGCGTCTGCTCCCGTTCTGGGTGGAGCTCTGGCTGGCCGTCTCCGCGATCATCTGCATCCTCGACGTCTTCTACACCATGATGCGGTCAGTCTGCCATCCGCCCTCTTCCACCTATCGATTCGAGACGCGCGTATTCTGCAGTCCGCACACGAATCGCGGCGGCTTTCTGGAGCACGTCTACGAGGGATGGAACATCTACGCGGACGTCGACTACAGGCACGCTTCTTCGACGGCGATTAGGGCTATACGTGTCGCATCTCTAGATATGCGGACACCAACGACCTGGTGACCATGGCCACGGGTCGCGTCATGATCGTCGAGATCGTCATGAACATCCTGGCACTCGTGCTCGTGAGTCGCCCCTTCACTCCTCCGCTAACACTTGTGCGACATTCGAGGCGCACAAGCGATCGCGCCACGCCGTCCTGATGGCGTTCACGTCGACGGCGTTCGTCTTCTGGAAGACCGTCTGGTACATGGTGCTCTACATTCGCCAGCCACCCAGTGCTCGCACACCCCTCTCCGTCGAGACTCCCTTCCCTGTTTGCAGACACCGCCGCCTACCTCAATCCCGAGGCCGGCTGGCTTCGCGTTCTGCTCGTCTTCTGGGTGGCCGACGGCGCGTGGGTGAGCCAGCCAGCCAGCCATTCAGATCGTCGATGTTATCAAATCGCATGCACAAACTCAGGTGGTGATTCCATTCGCCGTGCTGGTGGCCCTGTGGAACAAGCTGGCTCGTCTGCCCGAGGTGAATCAGCCTCCCTCATTCTTATCACATCCTCCTCACAATGCTCAGCCGCGCTACGAGCCCGTGCCGACGACGCTCGTGCACTCGACCATCTAGCCGACCATCACCGCGATTTGTCACGTTCGCACACACACACCGTCGAGTCTCTCGTCTCTTCGCATTCGGCGTCATCGTCGTCGCCCCCCCACACTATCCATTCCATTGCCCTCACGGCCCTAGGCACTCTCGCATCTTCCTGTCTCACATTCCGCTGCTGCTGTAGATGTACAAGAGACAGACGACTTGTTGCTGTGGCCCGTTCGCATCGCGTCTATTCTTGCTCGTAGTACCGTTCCCTCATGGCGCGATACTTCTTCAGCCGATAGAGCGCTTCGATCTCCTTGATGACGAACTCGCCGCGCTTCACCAGCGTCTCCACCTCGGTCGAGTCGCGCACGTCCTTGTTCTTCAGGAAGGCGCGACGTAGTCTGCATCGTCGCCAACTCGATTGATCAGAAGATTGCTATCACCTCTCGTGAAACCAATCCGACCCCTTGGGATATTCTCTCCCCATAAAGTAGAGCGTCTTGTACAGGGAGAAGACGCGCGCCCGCTGGTCCATCTGCGCGCGCGGAAAACGTATTGTCACATGCAATAGGCGCCACGGCGATCAGTACATGCGGGATGGTCTGCTCCTCTTACGACACTTTCCCACCCTCATCTTCAATCGACCATCGTTTCATTGGAGGAACATGAGTGTATGTCGTCAACGTTGGTGGTCGTGTGTGTGTGCGTGTGAAAGCAGAACGACAACGACATTACTAGAAGCGACGGCTGTGGTAGGCGCTCACGTCGAAGTAGGACGTCACCACGGTACGGCTGGCGAACTTGCGGCCGGTCAGCGCGGCTTGCGCCTTCTGGCAGTCGGCCTTGTCCACAAACTCGACGAACACCTGCGCACGTCTCCTCCACTCTTCACTCATTCGAGCCCAACTGACCTTTCCCACGCCCGGAATGGTCTGACCCTCGACGGGACGGGGGATTTCCAGCGAACGCACCACTCCATACTTGCTGCACTCCTCGCGGATGTCGTCGAGGATGTCTGAGAATCGTGAACCCTCATCACAGCGGTTGAGTCAAAAACGAACCGTCGTATTCCTCGTCCTCTCGGAGTTCGTCGGGCGTCACCATGTTCATTAGGCACAACACCTCGGTCGCCGGACCAGCGCCATGCGACAGATCGATGCCTGCAATTGAGGAGGGGATGCTGCGACCAGAGTCGGCACACATACCGGCAATGTTAGCGGAGCCAAGTCCAGTGTAGCCCTGTCGCTGATTGGCACAGGCCAGCTGGACAACCAGCTTCTGGTCTCCGAGCTGCATCCCGTTCAGACCGGCAATCGCCTGGTCGGTGAGCGTCGAGTCGAGGTACTCGCAGTGTGCGTAGCCCTTCGACACGCCGCCATCCTGGGCCAGGTTGAACGCCTTCAGCTGTCCGAACGACGAGAGCAGCTCCTTCACCTGAAGCCGGACAACCATAGAATGTTGGGCATGCGAATGGAAGCGAGAGCGATAATGCAAGTGCGAACGGTAGAGGAAGCAGTGATCACTCACACCGAGACCGCAGGAATTTCAGCGCTCCGTTCGTGGTGCTTTTTCCACCGAGCTAAATGAAAAAGGGAAAAGGGAATGGGTGGCGCTGACGCAGTCTCTAAATGCTGCAACCCCAAAACGAAAACCGAGCACGAAAGGCATGAGAGGAGGATGGAGAGGCGATGGCCGATTGTTTTGTCTGAAAACGAAAACCCTGCAAATCTGCAAAGAGTCGGCGGTCGGAATCTGCAATGGAGCGCGCCGGGGGGAGAGCGAAATCACGGAAAGGGGCGGCCCTAAACGAATACGAATACGGGCCTGATCGTCGTTCAAATAGGTTGGCAAGCCGCCGACGTAGATCTTGAACGGAGAGTCGGCCACGATGTTCGACACTGCAAATCGTTGCGCTCATCATGCCGCCTCCCCATGTGTGCAACTCTCACCAGGCAGACGAGGATTGGCGACGAACGTGGGATTGATCGGCTGGTAGTCGCGCGGGCGACGAACCTTCAACTGTTGCCCCATATAGTTGATGCCGTCGAACGCCATTCCGGCAGTCGTCTCGTCTACGGAGCGGAACTCAATGAAGGCGAAGTTCTTGTCGCGGTTGATTTGGCAGAGAAGAATCGGGTTTCCGGCCGCCTGCGCCAGTCCACAAAGATGCATCTGAAAGTGGACGACGAATTGTCGATATCCCAGAACGAAATGCATGCCTGCTGGTTGAAGAAGTCCAACATCGCCTCCTCGGTGCATCCGAACGGAATGTTTCCTGAGAAAGGCACACAGATCATCGTTTAAACAACGCACATCCACAACTCACCGACGTAGAGACGACGCGACTGACAGGTAACGCTGGGTCCGACGATTGGCACAGCCGCTTGGATTGAAGTACGAGGAATCTGACCGGCGCCTAGAGCAATATTGTACACTCTTTAAAACATGTAAACTCTCACACTGCAGCTCTTTGTACTCCTTGGGCGTGAGATGTTCGAAGCCTGGCGGCGGAATGTCCCAGAATCGGAATGGCTTCTTTTCCCTTGGCTTTCGGTCACGGTCACGATCGCGAGAACGAGACCGAGATCGGCGACGAGTCGCACGATCACGCGAACGACTACGTCGACGATCACGAGAACGGGACCGAGAGCGAGACCGCTTCTTGTGCTTCTTGCGCTCGCGCGACTTCGAACGGTCCTGAAAGAGGAGCACTGGTTGCTCAGCAATGAGCACCCACCTTGTCCTTGTGCTTTCGTTCACGCGAACGCGATCGCTTCTTGTCGCGCGACGGTCGCTCCTCGCCATCGCCGCCAGTCTCCTCTTGTGGTTGCGGTTGTTGCTGCGGCTGATCATCGTCCTCTCGCTTCGCCTCCCCAGGCACAAGTTGGGCCATCTTCGATGGAGATGGATGAATTCTCTCTCTAAGTAGTAACTACCATCTGATCGTGAGCGGCAGAAGTCGTGTTGCCCTTTCGCCCGACCAGATCCATATAGGCCTGGGCGACTTGAGCCTCCGCGCCCTCGGTTCCTGCCAGCGAGCGCCCGTTTCCATTCTCGTGCTCCATCCTACAACGCTGGACTTTTGAAAGCAACGACCCGTCCGAGTGGAGGCAGCTAGCCTGCCTTTTCGAAGTATAGGAATCAATGGTGCTATGGGTGCAAAATGCAGAACGATATGTGGCCGCGGCAGCAGCGAGCACTGGAGGTGGCCAACGGCAAGCCGCGCACGGCGAAAGGTTGATGCCGAGCAAAATGCGAGACTCGCTATGCGGGCGGACGGGAAAGCCGGATAGAAGACCAAACACACGGACGCCCCCCTCATCAGTTCCCGACCCCACCAACCAGCAGCACAACCACGTCGAAGATGGGAAATTGGTGCGCGAAACTTTACTCCTTCGGCCATGTCGTATGCCACACAAAATAACGACGACGACAACAATGGTGTATTGTGTGGTGCGTGTGTGGATGTCGCAGCAGGACTGTCCGAGGAGACAAAAACAAACGCCGAGGAGGTGGGGTCCGCCGGAATGGAACAGCGAGACGGCACCTACAGCCGACGACCACGGCGACCACCCTGCAGCTCAAATTATTGTAGGCCAACGTCACGAAAGAACCTTGCGACGCGTCGAGTCGGACGGGATCGGAGTGACGTCCTCGATGCGACCGATCTTCATGCCGGCGCGAGCCAGAGCGCGAAGAGCCGACTGACCGCCCGGTCCTGAATATCTCCGAATTCTCATGAACACGACGGATTGCAAGCGAGTTCTCGAACAGGGCGAGCGACGTACCGGGAGCCTTGGTGCGCGTGCCGCCAGTGCCACGGATCTTGACGTGGAGGGCGTTGATGCCCAGCTGCTTGCAGCGCTCGGCCACGTCCTGAGCGGCCAGCATGGCGGCGTACGGCGACGACTCGTCACGATCCGCCTTCACCTTCATACCGCCGGTCACGCGGACGATCGTCTCGCGACCTGCACAGCATTGAAATTAGGAGTGCTGCTGAACACTGCATCGTACCGGAGAGATCGGTGATATGCACGAACGTGTCGTTGAACGAAGCGAAGATGTGGGCGACGCCGAAGACATCCTCACCTTCCTGAAAGATTCATTCCTTTTTCGTGCAGAGGCGATGCGGTGAAAAGGCTACGAAAAATAGGGCGAGCCAAAGATGAGGGGAAGTGCACGTACGAAGTGGAAAGCATCGAGAAGCAATGACAGACCTTGGCCTGGGGGCCGAGCGTGACGACGGTCTGCTCCTGGACCTTTCCCTTGCGAGCGGGCGCCATCTTGAGCGACTTCTGCAATCACACACACCTCAACTCGGACGTCTCCAAGTTGCCGTTGGGACGGGGGACAGGGGGTTAGAGCGAGAGCGCGCCCCGCCGCCGCTCCACACTGCGTGGGTCGATACGCAGTCGCTTTCGTGGTGGGACTACGGTGTTTGTTGGCCGCTCCGACTCCTTGCCTCCCTCCTCGTTCACTCGCTCGCCCACACGTGCTCGTCTCTCGCGGTCTTGGGGTTGTGTTTCTTCGGCAACGATTTTCAACTCCTGAAATCGTCGTTTAGATGTGACCGACGTCGCGTCGCCATGTCGATCAAAGAGTTTGCTGGCGAATTTCTTCACGGGCTCAAGGACTCGATCCTAGGAATCGGGGTTTGTCCCTCGTCTTCGTCTTGGTTTTTACGACGCACGTTTGTAGCTAGTCTTCAAGTTGGACAGCGAGGTTGCCGCACCTGCCAGTCGGACGGAGTCGACCGTCGTGCAGCAGAGGACCAAGCTTGCGGTAGGCAGTCTTAAAACGACATTTACGAGTTTCTGTTCAGCTGCGGCGAGAGCGAGACGCGCGGAGGGAGAATGCGGCGAGGCCTGCGGGCTCTCCGCGTGCTGAATCCGAGGAACTCATTCAAAGGACGCCAACGCCCGCCAAGAAGCGGTAGCGTCGTGAAGTTGTCGAGATTGTAATTTTCTCTCAGACTGGTACAATGCATTGGTGTGAATGTCGCCATGGTGGTCAGCGTGAGACTCCTCGCCTTCCTGTGCGGCTTCGTCGCCGACGCCCTGTTCGGGGATTCGACTCCGATTGTGGTGCTCGGGACGCTTGCTCACACCGTAGCAGTCCTGCCTATCTTCATAGGTTTGTCGACCGACTTCTCCCGTTGTTACGCCGCCACTTAGTAACTCGGGTGATGAACGCGTTGTGGTTCGCCGACGTGGCCAGCGCATGCAAACGCCATCTGGGAGACAAGATTGCAGCCGACAACGCTCAGAATGCCGACCTCTCGTGAGTGCGACACGGTTCTTTGCTCAGCTGTAGCTCACAGGAAGCATATCGCCGATTTCGTGGTGTCAACCCTGCTTGAAGTCGTCTTCTGCCTGCAAGCGGTCTGCGTCCGGTCGATTCCGATTCCGATTCTGTCGTCGGTCCTCTACTGGCTACACATGTCGCTGCTCTACTCACTGTACAGGTTGGCGCACCACCGTCCAATGATTACCACCGGTGTATCTAGCTTCGAGTATGGCTGGTTTTCGGCCGGAGTCCCGCTGCGCAACCGCCGAGCTCGCATTGAGAACCGACCCGCGTACTTTGCGGGATTCGGAGCTCCGCTGGTCGCGGCTACGACATTCGTAAGGCGGAACGTGTGCTGTTTTTGACGATCACTTTGTGTGCAGACTGACGATCTGGTGGTGTCGGGGTGCTTCTTCGGCGCTCTCTTCCCTTTCTTCATCATCGCGTCCTTTCAAGCACCCTGGAACGCTGTGGACCGGAGCCGGCAGCCTTCTCGGCTGCAAATCTTCATGCTGGCGGACGCCATCACGAACAGCATTGCGACGCGAATCTCGGATTTCATCATGGGACGAATGTCCAACCTGCGTTGATGAGCACTCTTCGCAGTGATGCACACTTCTGTATAGACATTTGTACGTTCACACGGTGAAACCGGTACCGTCGTAGTTGAACTACGCCCTCCCCTCCACTCATTCACCTACTTGGCCGCCACAGACACATGTTAGCTGCTCCTTGGTCTTACGCGATGCGGGTTATCGCACAGTGACATGTCAGATGATGCACCTCACATCAAAGAGCGCTGCGGCTCATTTCGTTCGAGTCATCGATTGTGTGCGAGTGATCAGTCGGTCGCCTTTGGCCCGAACGTATTGATAGTGGTGGTGAGAGGTGGTTGGCGATCGGACGAAAGAGAGGTGTACGCAGGTTGACTCAAGCAAACGACATGTCGTCGCCCGCTATCGAGAACATCGCCATCGGCTTCCAGAAGGGCCACAAGGTGACCAAGCTCCCGAACGGCCGCAAGAACCGTCAGACCCGTCACAAGGGACGCATCACCAAGCGCAACAAGGTGTGATCAGCGGTTGGGCGGTTGTCGATGAGTGGGGTGCAGGTCGTCCGCGAGGTGGTGCGCGAGATCGCCGGCTTCGCGCCCTACGAGCGTCGCACCATGGAGTTGCTGCGCATCTCGAAGGACAAGAAGGCGCTCAAGTTCCTGAAGAAGCGTCTCGGCTCGCACCGTCGCGCCAAGGCCAAGCGTGACGAGATGCAGGGCGTGCTGGTCGCTCAGCGCAAGCACCACAAATAGAATGGCGGAAGAGCTAGCCCCCACAACCCCTGGCGGCCTCTGCCCCCGTTCTCGTGCTATTCAACCCCGCACACCACACGCCGCGCACTTCTTGTTGTCGTTGATCGTTTCGTCGAACAACGCTGTCTTCGGATAGTCGCCCGAGTTCTTGGTGCCGAGTGGAGATGTGTTGCGTCGAGAGTCGCACGTCGATATTGCTGCCTGGCCGCTTGCATTGCGGGATGTGCGACGGACGGAGTCGAGGCGCCGCTTTAGTTGGTTGTTGGGAATGCTGCCGCGTTCGCTGCACAAG
>JACMII010000137.1:9194-21599 GCA_014805405.1 Bunonema sp. RGD898 | reverse complement strand
CATCGACCGCCCGAGAAGCACACCAAGAAGTCGGTACGAGGCGGAGAGCGCACCCCGACTGCTGGAGACGAGCAAATTGCAGGTGGAGGAGCGTCTGCTGAAGGCGATCCGCGCCTGGGACCGGTTCCCGGCCGACAAGCACGACGCGCTGACGGTGGACGCGCAGTTCGCGGACCTGGGTTTCGACTCGCTCGACCTGGTCGAGATCTCGATGTCGATCGAGGACGAGTTCGGCTTCGAAGTGCCCGAGTCGCAGATCGACTCGTTCAAAAGCCCACGCGACGTGCATCGCTGGATCTGCGAGCGCGAGCATGTCTTTGAGTAGAGAGGAAGTGATCGCAGAGGCCGCCACACAGACACGCACAGTCAGCAGCTCTCGCGCCTATGTGTACAGAGCACCACCAGTCCGCGCGAGGAGACTCTTCTTCTTCTTCTTCGAAAGGCGGTGGTGGTGATGATGACGCGCGCGCGCGGGCATGCGTGCCGCTGCCACTTCTGTTGTGCCAGTGACAGTGGTGGTGGTGGCGGCGCCGCGCGGCTGTTGTGGAGTGGTGCGGATAATAATTAGTGGGGGCGGACGAGGGCAGTCCTCCTTCCTGCATGTGTGTGCGTGTGTCTGTCAGCCAGCATTTGGCGGGCCCGCTCGGCGAGAGTGAGCCGAAGGAAGGGGGAGGGGCGGACGGAGAGCGAGGGGGAGAAGAGAGAGAGAGAGCGCAGAGTGCCGCCGCGGTCCTCCCCCGAGGCCACACACTCGCTGGTCCTGCTGCTGCTGCCGCTGCCGCTGCTGGTGCCTCCCCCCGCCTCTTCCGAGTAGTGTGCTGCGCGTCGTCGTCGTCTGCTGCCGCCGCCACTTGTTGTCTCTTCGCTCATGTGAGATCTCTGGATCATGCTGCTGCCGCCGCCTCATCTTGCCATCCTCCTGCTAGTTCTCCTCGTCCTCCTGCTCGTCGTGCCTCCGGTCGCGTCGTCGCCGCATCAGCCGGTCTCGGAGCTCTGCTTTCCGGACACGTACGTCCCCCTCTTGGCACTCTTTCTTCTCCCCCATCCCTTCGCCCTTCCTCCCCCCATTGACATTGTGTGCGTCTGGCAGCAGTGGGGCACATTCTCTCACGATGCAGTCGTCCCATCTTCCGAAAGCACTCCGTGGGTATGCGGCTGCCACCGCCGCTACGCTGGCACTGGCAGCGGACGGACGGACAGACGGACGTCCGAGCAATCGCATTTCCAGCACACTGCGGTGCATTGTCTCCTCTCGCTCTGTCCGGATTGATTCCGAGGGGGAGGCATGGAAGAAGAAGAGGGGGAGGAGAAGAAGAAGGAGGAGCGAGACAGGCCGTATACACATTGTCTATGGATGCGGGAGGGAGAGAGAGAGAGGAAGAGACCAAATTGGAGAGGGGAAGGGGGGGGGAGAGAAGTGGAAATGGGCGTCCGTTCCGGCGCCACTCTCGCTGCTCTGACTTATGGCCTTCTTCTCGCCTCCCCTGCAGACAGGTGTCTGCGTATGTGTGTGTGTGTGTGCAGCGAGCGAGTGTGTACGACCAGAGAATGTGTAGGAAGCGAAGGAGCAGGAGGAGGAGACGAGTGTACGGGATGTGTCTGTCAGCTGAGAGGGAGAGAGAGCAAGAGTGAGAGACAACGTACATGCACGCATGCCAAGAGAAGAGGAAGAGGACGAGAGGAAGATGTGAAATAAGCTTCGTCCCCCGACAATGCACAGGAAACGGTGACGGAGGCGGCCGCAGTAGAGCCAACACAACAACGGTCAAGAGTCGAAAGGAAGCGGAGAGAGAGGGGGATGGGGGGGGAGCCAAAATGGAGAAGAGAGTGACGAATGGAAGTGTCTGCTGTCCGACACCGTCGTCGCAGCAGCTACTGCTACTGCAAATCCCCCTCCCTCCCAGCCAGAGACACGAATGATTGAAGGTGCTCGTCGGACGCGACACTAGGCGGCGGCGGCGGCGGTGGCGGTTCTTCTGGCTCGGAGGTGTCGTGGGTCTCGTACTGGACGTGTTGTGGACAGGAGTGCTGCGAAAAGCTTCGTTTCTGGGTCATGTAAGCGTCTCTCTTTCTTCCCCTTCCTCCTCTCCTCCCTCCGTCTCAAATGTCCACCCTTTCTTGCGCTTCAACGAGCACGCACTGCCGCCGAGCACGCAACGGGCCGGGGGGGGCGCATATGGATTGGGGGAGTGGGTCGTCTCCGGTGCGTCCCCGCTCCGCTCGCCTGCCGCGCGACCTAAACAAATCATCGCCGCCGCCGCTGTACACTGGCAGTGGCCTTGCAGACCGGCCTCGATCGGCGGAGTGGCCTTCCTGGCGGGCGCCTTCTTCGCGTTGTGCTTTCAATGCAGATGACCCCGGCTCTAGCTGACTCAGCGCCACCGTCTGCACGGATTTCGATCTCACCGCAAGAGACATACACATGCACACTTTTATCATCACATCGACATCACGGCAGCACCTCGAGCTCGCCACATAAACACACTGCCTTTCACGATTCTCAGGTGTCATCACATTGGCATTGTTATAGTAGTAGGAGATGGAAATATCGGGAATGTGGCAGCAGACGCCGCCGCTCACTGTTCGACGGCCGGCTTTCGGAAGAGCAGCATGTCGCTGCCCGATAGGATGCCCAATTCGCCGCCGTGCACAATCTTCTCCACCGTGCCTGCCTGCAGCGAGTGCATGCGTGTCAATTCCCGCCGAAGTGAGCCCACCAGAAAAGTGGCGTTGAACTTCTTGAAGCCTCTCGGCAGGAAGTGCAGGCCTACCCCGAGACCGATCAGTCGCTGCACTAGGCTGTTGCGGATCAGGAACATGAAGAGCCTGAACGATCGTCGACGGCCGGATGGACATTCACGCCGTGCACGCAGACCTACCTCGAATGGGAGAAGCAGTAGTAGAAGGGTCGATTGCGGTTCGCCGAGATGTCCTCGGACTTCTCGAGTACGAGGCCGGCCCTCTGCGCGGCAAGGATCATCTCGTCTCTCGAGTGGAGCGTCGGCATCCCGCATGCGTACTCCAGACCTTCGATGATCGATCGATGCTGAGGGTTTTCCTTGTCGTACCGGTCCGTGGTCAGCAGATCGTAGACCAGGAACCGACCGCCTGATGGTGCACCTCTGTTAGAGATTCGCATCACGATTTCACTTGCCAGCCTTGAGGACGCGCGCCACCTCGGCCATGGTCTTGTCCAGTTCGGGAAGGTACTTGAGCGCGTAGACCGCATAGGCGGCATCCATCGACCCGTCCGTTTGCGGCAGCTGCATTGCTTAGCTCAGACCGTCCAGTCGAATTCGTTAATGTCCAATCACCACCACCACCACCCCACCTTTCTAGCATCGCCGCAAACCACGTCACAAGTCGAGGCGAATCCACTGCGAGCCAGATGCTTGTTCGCCAGCGGCACCTAGACGACGACCGTTGTCGGGAACTGCGAGCGCAAGCCCGTGTGTGCGTGTGTACCTCGTCCGGCGAGATCGTCACGCCGGTAAGACGACAGCCACTGGTCGCGACGTCGCGCATCACTCCGCCTTATGCGTTGAAGAGATCAAACGACTAAGAGAAGATCACACAGACACATACCGACGCCGCATCCGATATCCAAACAGTGGACGCCGGGAGCGAGCTCCAGAGATTCGCTCATGTGCAAGTGCAATTCCCGGAGCGCCTCCTCGAGGGTGTCGTCGCGTCGAAGCGGCGCCACGAAGTGGAAGTTGCCCCCAAAGTAGGACTCGATCACGGCCGACATCAGCGAGTAGTAGTGCGCCGTCACCTGCTCGTCCGTCTCCCCAAAACTACGCTCCGCTTTCTCGCCTCGGTGTAGTCGCCCGTCTCCTTGGCCGTCTCGTAGAGTGATCGATGCTCGCGCTCGAACCCGACCTGTGGCTATGGTTGGGAGGGGGCATTGGATCGGCCGCTCTACCAGATCATGGCCGCGGAAGTTCTTGAGGAGTCGGAAGAAGTTGGTCGACATTTCGATCGACATGATGCGAGGACTGCTCGGCTGAGCTGCTACTGCCGCTGTTGACAGAGTGTCGGTAGACCGTGTGCTACGCAACGAACCCCGTCAAAGGAGGACGGATGCAAAGAGTGAATGGGTGAGAGAGAGAGAGCGAGGACGTTGGGAGCGGAATGGAAAGGCGCTAGTCAAACAGGAGACGAGGAGGATGCGAAGTGGCCGCCGAGAAGTGGGACACTGACATCCACACACAACATGGCCTCCATCTTCTTCTCCTCCTCCCTTTGCTCTCCTTTGCAGATCTACATTGCTGACTGCCGTCGGGAGTCACTTAGATCAGATCGCGTCAGCCGATTACTACCACCATGTGCGATGTTGTAAACACGCCTATCCTCCAACAGACACACATCCATACATCACTCGCCCCTCCCCCTCTCCCCAGGTTGTGCGTCCAGAAAAACACGTCGGAGCGGTCCGCGCAGAAGACGCGACGATGTTCGTCTTTTCGAGCCACCATCTCGCTCCTCCTCCTCCTTCCTATGAAACGTGTGATGAATTCTCAATATCGGCGTCAAGCAGCTGACACGATGGAAAGCGCGCCCCAACACGTTCTTGCACAGTCGCCATCTCTCACATAGCACGCATTCGACCTCTTGTTCTCCGTTCATCCAATCCGAGACCAATGTGGGGGAGGGCGCGTATCGAATTGTGGTGCCGGCATGCGAGACGATAATTACTATCCCTTCTCCACAAGCCGTCCATATGCACAAACAGACGGGACATGAGTGCATAGCCGAGAGGGAGAGAGAGAGTATACAGCTGACACGCGTGTTCTGGCTATTTCCGTTGGCGCTTATGGTCGGGCTGCCAGTTGTGTTTCGACGATTCGACATGTCCTCCTCCTCCTCCTCCGCCGCCGCCGCCACCCTGTAGTGGTAACTATTATAAGCGAAATACATAGACGATGTGCGAAGGGAAAGGAACCTGGAAGATGTCGAGCAGTCGATTGACATTCTGGTACGAGTCTTGCGGTGGTTGATTGCCCAGGAACGGGTTCATCAATGGCTGTGGTTGAGGCGGACCGTCCGACCACGGCATAAACGGAGATGGGCCTGGCGGAGGTCCGCCCGTAGACCACATTGGAGGAGGAGGGCCTTGCAGAAAGGCGCCTGAAAACGAGGCTACTATTGATGGGCGCACCAAGGCGATTCTTGCCTCCATCGCCGTGAGACGACTGCCAGGAAGGACCATTGTCAATGCCGTGGGGATTCATCTGACAATATCATCGTATGGAAACGAAGAGCGGAATCTTGCCAGCGATGGAGGAGGAGCCTGTTGCCGAGTCACACGATCACGTCGAGCGGCCTCCAGACGATCCAACTCTTCCTGGCGTCGTTGGAGCTCTGCAATCCCCATCCGTTCATTACCATGAGCAGCCGGCACAGGACGAACCTTGTCGCAGCATGTCCGCCTGGAAGTCTTGATGTGCCATCTCCAGTTCCTGTTCCAACTGCTGACGTCCTCGTCGCAGGTCCTCTTCCAGAGTTGCTCGGGCCTAAGCGCACGTGTCGGACGATCCGAGCAAGCAGCAGACACGTACCTGTTTCTCGGCTTCGTAGAGCTCCTTCCACCGCCGACCACAGACCGCCTCAAACGAACCGGGTGCGGCCCACCGAGGTCCCAATTCTCGTTCCTTTACGAGCGACGAATTCTTGTGGCTCTGGAGAGAGCGCTCCGTCAGACCGTCCTCTTCGTCGCGAATCTCGAGCATTTCCACGACGGCCGGGCGAGGCGTTCTGAATAGCCCAGTCTGTGGCTGACAAGATGGAAACGCACGTGGAGAGCAGAAGGATCGAATCTCGGCAGCGCTGCACAGCATCCGTGGCAGAGGCCTTGCGTGAAAACTCGACAATTCCTTCACCAGTTGAACGTCCCTTGTCGTCAACGATGTGAACTGCTCGTTCGACCTAGACGCATGGCTGTCTGACTTGGTGGTTAGACTTGCCTCTCCGAATTGCGAGAACGCATGGTACAACAGTTCATTTGAAGTCGTTGGTAGCAATTCCTTGAGGCGCACCGAGGCACCGCTCGATGCGAATTTGACGCGAAGCTGCAAGACGTGTTTGGCAAAAAGTCAACATCATACCGCTTTTCCACGCAGATTAAACTGGTCCAATGCCTCGCGGGCAGCTTCGCCTTGAGCGCGAGAATCCTGTGTCGCCAAATGATATCACTGCTATTCGTATGCGGAATAGCAAACCAGTTTCAAGAACGCGAAGCCCTTCGACGACTGGAAGAATTCAGACACTTCACCAAACTTGGCGAACAGCGCTCGCAGCTCATCCTGTTTTTGAACCGGATGATAGTGGAGTGCTTCTCAAGTGCACGGCATACCTCTTTCACCTCGGACGCAACATTGCCAATAAATAGTCGGCACTTGCCGGCGTGTTGAGTTTTTGGTAAATCCGTCATCTGTAGCGCCTCCGAGAACGCATTGTTGGGAACGATGGAAGATCCGCTGGCGGAACCGCCTGAACGCACATTTCGAAGGTCTAAGGCAGCCAGGATGCAGCCATACCGAGACGCTGCGGCGGGGGTGCCGCTGCTCGCCATTGATCTTGGCCAAGGCTAACCTTCGGACCGCCGGAATTTGAATTTCGCGATCTGTCGTCCCTATGCGAGGAGCCGTTTCTGAAAGACGCGGAGTGACCGAGCGGCGAACGTATCGCGGCATGCCTGTGTTCGGGCGGTCGATAATTTCTGTCGCGTCGATCGTCCCTTCGCCGATCCGGTCCTCCTCCGCCACCTCCAGCATGACGTGACGACGACATGACGAGACCGAGGCCGAGGACGTTCGTCGAGATTTGCGCACCAACTCACACAGTCAATGCGAATGACGGCCGACGGGGGAACGACGCACAACAAGCAATCGTTACCACGCCGCAGCTCTTCACAGGTCGGTCTCGTGTTCCAGTCTCTGCGGCGAATCCTCGAGCCCACGCGTGGTTGGTTTTCCCAAAAAGCAATGGTGAGTCGCCGTATTAATTGCCGCTAGTATATCGTACAACTCAGGGCAAGCGCAAGTTCATCGATAAGAAGGCGGCTGTCTCGTTCCGTCTCGTCCAGGGTGCTGGCAGATCGGAGCAGCCTCCCGTGGAGGACGACGTCTCGGGTTGGACGGCGCCCGCTAGCATTTCCAAGGCATCTTTTGTTGGACTCCACTACTGATTCGTAAGAGTATAGGAGCAACTGGAGGAACAGCACAAGTACGGCGTCTTTTTCGACGACGACTACAACTATCTCCAGCACTTGAGATCCGCCAACGAGGTACGGCTCTATCGACAATCGGTCTCATTTTTCCGCGTGCACACACAGGTTGCTAAACTTGAACCGGTCGAGCGTACGTTCCTGCCGGCTCCCAAATCCTCGTCCTTCGGCCATCCGCCGGCTCCCAGCAATGCCACGGTTCGGCGTGACACGCCCTCACCAATAATGATACCGACTTTAGCAAGTCGGTGTGCCCGATTCGGACGTGGCCGCTGCGCTGGAAAACCAGATCGAGGGTGACGGCGAATTGGAAGACGACTTTGTCGCGATGGCCGGAGGAGCCCTTCCGGAGAATGCGTTCACTAATTTTCGTGGCTCACGGGCGGCTCGCATTCACGACGACGATTCGGACGACAACGATGAGGAGGACGATAGTGACATGACCGACGATGAGTTCGCCGAGGACGACTACGACGATGAGGAGGCCGGAGACGGAGAAGGTGATGGAACGGCCGAGCCTCGTACGCAGCGCGAACTGGACGATGCCTACAAACAGCTCGTGAACGCCGAGTATAGCGATCAGCAGGTAGTCTCGTCTTTCATTAAACAGCTCATGTCGCACTCAGGTCGGAGAGTTGGACTTGGAAGCAGACGAGATCGGAGGTCAATTGGAACCGGATGCTCCTCGTGTTCGACGTCTGTTCGGAGACAAACGAGCCGATCCGCAGTACGACGAACAGGTGCGGTACCTTCGATGTCGTCCATACTCATCTGGGCCGCTGCAGTTTTCGCGTGCCTACGTCCGGGAGCGAATGCGGCTCATCGAAGAGGGAGCGATCGATCCGGATGCGGATGAGCAGCTGGTCGATTGCGACGTGGACTTCCAAGCGGCGAAGCGAGCAAAGTGGGACGCTGAGACTTTCGTAACCACCTACTCGAACATCTACAACAGGCCCAATCTCATTGACGTAAGGATTGTAGTGTGCATCCCGCAAGCGCTCTTCCCTCTTTCAGGGAAACACGAAACGACGCCCGAAGTTGGGCAAGGTGCTCGAGAAATTGGAGGATCAGGAGGAGGAGAGTGAGGAGGAGGAAGCAATGTCCGTGGACACGACCACGTCCACATTCCGACCTCGTGGGGAGACTCCCGCCGAGAGGAAGTAAGTCGTCCGTTTATCTTGTTTCCCACCGACGTATGCACCTCGTCTAGAGTCCGGAAAGCAGCCGTGCGCGAGGCTAGAGCGGAACGTCGACAGCAGAAGAAGGCGAACAAGTTGGCGTTCAAGGAGATCAAGAAGGAGATCGACAGACAGGCGTCCGTGCCTCAACTTCGCACACGCCACATTGTCTAGTCTGACCATCGCATCGTGTTGCTGTTGTTGTCGTTCCGCACTCGATAAAGAAGAACCCTATTAAGTGGATGACGAGGGTTTGCGCACGCACGAGTTGTCGATTTTCCTCGGCCGTATCGTCTGTGATGGACTCGTGCATCGTGACGATCTCTTCCCCTTTGCTGTAGATGCGAGCAGTCGTCGGGCTTGCGAGACGATGGCCGAGTGCGCTGGGGGCTATTCTTTTTGACGCGGGCGGTCGGGCGAAGTCGGTGCGCAGCACGTCCACCTTCAAGCCAGGAAGAGGAACCGGAGATGCGGGAAAGTCGTCGCTCTTCAACAACGAGCGACGCTGGAAGAGCGACCCCGTCTTCGAGGTCGGCTCATCCTCCCGTTGCCGCCCATAACGGAAATGTTCAGGCACTGGGCGACCTGGACGAACTGTCCTCGCATCTAGGCGTCTGTCGAGAGCAATTGTCGGCTGGCAATTCCGCGGAGGAGGCGGATCTCTTGGAACGAGTCCAGTCCTGTCTGCAGGCAACTGGTCGTTGAATGACTGCAACACGAATGTCTGACAGGATCTTGCGAGTCACGTAGCCACGCCCGCCTCCTCGTCGTCGTCATCTCGAGTGCAGCTGACCGAGTTTGACGTCGCCAACGTCGACTGGGTACGTCGCCCGCAACAGCAATGTGGAGTGGGTTCAACCGTGTTTGTTCGCAGTTGAATGCCCAAATCGACGTGTACGGATCGCGTGCGCCCGCCCTGCGCCAGTTCATTCTGCCTGGCGGTGGGCCGACTGCGGCGCAGATTCATCTCGCAAGAGCCGTCACGAGACGGGCTGAAAGACGGGTCGCCGCACTTCTTCAAGAGGTATGCGCACATTCCTCATAGAAACTGCGAGCGGCGGTCCCGTCGAACAGAATGCCGTATCGGCGGACTCGCTGCGCTTTCTGAACCGTCTGTCGGATCTGCTCTTCGTGCTCGCCCGATTCGTATGTCTGTCCACGGGCGGAGTCGAGAAGATCTACCGCCGACCCATCAACAGCAACAAGAAGAAGAAGGAGAAGTGATCATCGATCTTCATCACTGTCGTGCCACTACGAGTAATATGTACGAGTGTTGAGCCGCCGAGGATTATCACGGTCTGTGTACAACCAGCCGTTTAGAGCAGTGACCATTTTGCGCGTGTGTTGTGCGGTATCGTGCCGCCACTGATGGGCGAGAGAAATGACGATGTGGGTGGAGGTGATTGCGATTGTGGGGGAGCAGCGTAAGCACCTTGCGCCTATTAGTTGCCCTTGACGAGCGCGATCAGACCCTCCTTGTAGGAACCAGAGCAGTCGCTCGCGATCGCCTGCTCCAGGGACGTGCGGTACAACTAAAGGAACGATGATGTTGGCGGTCGAAACAATCTCTTTCTCACCTGTTGGTAGGCGGTGCGCACGTCGGCCAGATCGACCTCGCTGCGAGTGACGATCCCTCGAATCAGATCGCCATCGCGAGTGCCGAATCCGCGCATGCTCTCGAAGATGAGCTTGGCGAAGTAGGCCGGACGGTTCTGCGCGATCGCCACGACCGCAAGTAGTCCGTCTCGGATGTCGCTCGAGAATTCGTTCTGGATCGCCTGCTCGATCGTGTGGCCAGACACCTGAAGTTGCCGCACGATATGGTTGTTGCGTCCAAAAGCCTCTCTTCCACCTTGTGGTATTCCTGGAAGACGAGTCGCAGTTGCGCGTAGTTCTGCGACGCGAGAATGGCGTTGAAGGTCGACTCGTCGGTTCCGAGTCGTCGCTCTCCTGCCTGGTAGAGTCGGCGCGCATCCTGATTGGCTCGAAGCGGGTCTGTCGCTCCCGACTCGTCTCGTCCGCCGGCACACATCGACACGAGCAGTCGCTTGAAGTTGCCCGACGTCTCGCCGATCAGCTCGTGCTCCAGATCGGCGCCATACAGCGCCCGGTACGTGTTGCGGAGTTCGGCGATCTGCGCGTTCGTTCGCGAGCACATGATCTCGATGAGCACGGCCTCGCGAGTGCCGATTCCCTGCAAATCTCGATGGTTGTGCGCGAACGCTTGGGCGCCCAAACCTGCATGGCCTTCTTCAACTGCTGCGCGTCGTACCGAGCGGGATGCTCCATGAGTGCGAGGATGAGATCCTCGAAGTCGCCGTGCAACTCGGACTTGAGGTCCTTGATCAGATCCTTGCCGTACATCACCTTGAACGCCTGCGCAATGCCTTGGCGCTAAAAGCGAACGTGTGTTGCTAGTAAAGAATGATGCGCGACACAGACCTGGACGTTGGTGCGCTGACAGAGAACATGGATGACCTTGGAGTTGTTACATCCAAGTCCCTTCATGGCGTTGCGCAGCAGCTCTGCGTCCGCATTCGGATTGTTCGGAATCGGGCGAATGGACGGCGTTCCCCACATGACGACGGCTCCTGCAATGTTGGTGGCGTGATTGGTAGACTTTCGATAAATGAGAAGTGTCGGTCCGCGTTTTTCCCGCGCACACAAAACATTGCCCAGTACAAAATAGGGCGGAGAAATCGAGCGACATGTCGTTTCACGGCGCGCCGAATGTACGGCAGCGCAGTTTATGATTCAATCGATCGACATCTGGTTGGTAAGGCAGTGCTGGTAGTGATGCTCCGCTCCCCCTCACAGCCAGCCTTTCTCTCTGCCCTTCCCTCGCTCGCTGCGTGGAGGTTGATGGCAAACATATGGGTCGGAAGAGAAGGGGAGAGGGAAAAGAATGGACGAGACGAGGTAGGCTCAACAAATATGCCCGGGAAGCAGGGATGCGACGGCGATGCAGGAGAGCTACCATTGCTGCTGCCTACGAATGGCGGTGAGTGGTCGGTCGCACGCGGGCGTGTCGTGTATGTAGAGAGATGGTGCAAGGAAGCAACGACCTTGGCAGCGACGGAATGCGCACAACAAGAAGGGGGAGGGAGGGGACACTATATAGCAGTGGTCGTCGGCCTCTCGACAACTGTGCGGGGGAGTGAACAGACGGTCTGACCCAAGGAGAGGGGATGCTCTCCTGCGCCGCCGCCACCATCATCATCTCGCTCCGCCCCCTCTGACTCACCACCACCATCATCTTCTTCCCTTTCACAATCCTCCCTGCGGACAGAAACAAACGCCGGAAGTGGGGCGAGGGATTTTAAACGCGTGCAATTCTGCAAACTACGCAACAGACATGCCTGGTTGCTGATACGGAGCCGCGGGACCGGCGTTCTGATAAGGCGCACCAACTCCACTTCCGGGGAACTGCTGCTGCTGAGGAACTGGCGCCCCGTACGGGCCGGGCCCACCATGCTGCTGATGATGATGGTGGTGGTGGTGCTGGTGCTGTTGATGACCGGGATGGGGTGCATATCCGCCCGATTGGTTCGGATAGCCCGGCTGCAATGAAAGCGACTGTAGATTTGGAGAGTCGAAAAGACGATACAGACCTGTCCACCGGGAGTCACGTTGAATCCGATGTTGCCGCCGCCGCCGCCGCCTCCTTGAGGCAGTGGCATTCCGCCGCCGTAGCCCTGTTGAGGTAGTGATGCGTAGACTCGATTAAAATCGATTCGAATTACAAACCTGGCCAGGGTATGGTGGCGCCTGATTGTTGCCATATCCCGCGGACGGAGCTCCATATCCTTGCGAGTTGTACGCATTCGGCGGAGCACCATATCCGGCCGCCTGCACAATGTCCGATGTTTTGAAATGCGGGGAGACTCGACGGCGGTCAACCTGTTGATCATAAGCGGACGGCGGTTGCTGTCCGTAAGATTGTCCGTAGGCCGACGGCGGTTGCTGTCCATAAGCCGACGGTTGTCCATATCCTGACGG
>JACMII010000136.1:24375-38152 GCA_014805405.1 Bunonema sp. RGD898 | reverse complement strand
ACAGAGATCGAGAATACTCACCCACGCATTCCACGATTCCACAACGATCAGCACATCACCGCTACTAACTCACACATTGGATCGATGTTTGAGAAAGCCTACGCAGAGTGAGTCGAGAACGCTACGTTAGCTATGCGTCAATCCACACATCCGCCCCTCGACATGAATTCCACCATAGGCTCTTCCTCCTCACGTTCCATCGTATGCCGAGTTTGCCTCCGTATGAGTGCCACACGTGCGATCCTCTTCTTCCATCGTGGAGAACGCTCCAAAGCGGTCAGGGCAAAACGTCAATTGATGCCGCTCGACGGCGTGGAACATCCATGAGCTGTCGAGCGTGGCGTGTGGCCAATGAGATTACTGTCGTTCTCATGAATTTGGCCCTTGCCTTCTGGCATGCTAACGCAACTGATTTATCGAACGATCGCGTGCACACGACCACACCACAATTCCAGCAGAGACGACGGCCGCAAAATACTCGCCGCGCGTATCTTGCAGTCGTTTTTCGCACGCAACTTGAACATGTCGTGGTCGAAGGCTCGAAAGTCGCTTTGTTCAACTTCATTTCTGCAGAAGAGTGGTGTTGTCGATCGTTTCAGATGGCAGCCGTCTCGTCGATGCGCTACGATGTCGGGGGCGGCGGTCCGGGCACGTCTGAGCGTCGAGGCGGTATTTTGAAGCGAGGGAGGAAATGATGTTCATCATGCAGACTCGTTCGGCGGTCGTGCACCTCCGCCTTCCGCTCGCTTCAGGTCCGGTGGTGGGGGAAATGATGCGGGAACGGGCGCCAACACCGCACCCCTCGGCACGGGAAACTCGATGTCGAGCCCCTTTTCAAATTCATCTTCCTCGGCTGCGAACCGCGACTCGGGGCCGCCGGTGATCTCCGTCACTGCTGACGGACCGGGTATCTCGTTTCGATTTTCATTTTAATGGTCGGAAGTTTAGTGGGACCCGGTCGTCGACTGCGCAAGAACGTTGCCAACGTTCGACGACATGTCGACTATGTTGCGGCCGTCCTGAATCGACTGGAGGTTGCTGAAATTGTTCCATCTCGATAAAGACACGAAGTAATTCAGACGCGTCTCTGGCAACGCGATCGCTTCCAGCGCCGTTGGCTGCATCCGGACCTCCTCTATCAGGTTCTTACTTTGGTTTTCAATAGGTAGTTTTATTTACAGAATGCCCTGATTCCACCTGCCGACACGCCAGAGACGCCCGCCGACTGCGTGCTAACGAAATTCGTCCGTTCCGCCCAGAACAAGGTCAAGTGTCCGGTCTACACGCTGGCGGTGGGTGCCAAAATCATCGCCCAAACACGTGTTCCGATTCTAGTGGACCCCCGAAGGCCGCCGACTCATTACGGGCGCATCCTCCGGCGAATTTACGCTCTGGCACGGAGCTGCCTTCAATTTCGAGACGATTTTACAGGTTTTTCCATAGCTCTTTCAACTCCTGAGGTCCAAACAGGCACACGAATGGCCGATTCGCTCGCTTCAGTGGTCGGCCAACGAGCAATGGCTTCTCTCCGCGGATCAGGCATTTCCCCGAGGATTGCGATCAATCTCTACATTCCCTTTCAGGGCGGCTACGTGAAATATTGGCAGCCGAACATGAACAACGTGCACATGTTCCAGGCGCACAAAGACGAGGCGGTCCGTGCTGTCAGGTATTGCAATGTTGATCGCTATTATTACGAGTTGTACACTAGTTTCTGCCCGACGGACGTAAAGTTTGCGACGGGCTCAGACGACGCGACCGCAAAGATCTGGGACTTTGCGCGATCGCAGGAGGAACGGGTGATGCGCGGTCACGGATCTGAAGTCAGTCTTTCAACTAAAACTTGACTAGATTTGACTCAATTAGGTTCGAACCGTGGACTGGCACCCGTGGAAGGGTCTGATCGCCACAGGATCCCGAGATTCCCAGCAGCCGGTCAAACTGTGGGACCCAAGGACGGCACAGTGCCTCGCGACGTTGTACGTTTTTGCAGTTTTTCATCGCAACGCGTAACTTCAGGCAAGACCACAAAGCGTCGATGATGCAGCTGGAGTGGAACAAGAACGGAAACTGGCTACTCACTGCGGTTCGTATTTGCCTGATGTTTGGCATACGCAAAATTAGGCCCGTGATCATTTGCTGAAGCTTTACGACGTGAGGATGATGCGCGAACTGCGGTCGTTCCGGGCGCACAAGCGAGAGGTGACGGGTGAGTGGAGAGCCGTCTTCTTGTCGCTGACGATCGTTTGCGATGAATTTAGCGGTGGCCTGGCACCCGGTCCACGAGCAGCTCTTCGTCTCGGGCGGAAACGACGGCTCGCTCGTGTACTGGCGCGTCGACGCGGACAAGGAGCTCGCCTACCTCGAGCATGCACACGAGCACGCCATCTGGACGCTGCGCTGGCACCCTCTGGGCCATCTCCTCGCTACGGGCTCGAACGACAACAACACCAAGTTCTGGTCGCGCAATCGGCCCGGCGACACGCAGGAGGACATCTTCGGACTGTCGGCGTTCAATGTGCCGGCTCACGGGCCGGGCGGACTGTCGGAAAGAAGGGCCGAGGCGGCAGCGGCGGCGAGCGCAGCTGCAGCGGCTGGAGGTTGATAGTGTTTTGCGAATAACCATAGAAGAACATATGGTTTTAGGCGGAAAAGTGGAAGGAGTTCATCAACAATCGCTCCCGCCCCAGTCTGCGGCCTTTGCAGCGACCGCAACAGCGGCGTCAAGCCTGCCGCCAGGACTCGACACTCTGGGCGGCGAACACGGAGAGTCGGAGATGGGCGCCGATGTTGCGCCTGTGATTCCGGGTAATTTGAAAAGCTATTAGGGGATTTGTTGTTTTTGATACTAGGATAAGAGTGGATGTGTAAATAAGCTATCGCATGATAATTTTCATGCACTACAAACAAGTTGATCGAGGTTCAAAGGTCCATTTTAACGTCTACGCCGCGGAATGAGGTGAGCGAACACGTTTAGGCATGGGTCTGGACGACGACGTCGTGCTGAACATGAACACGGACGTGGCCACTGCGAATGCGAACTTCTACCGCGCTGTGCCGCCGCCGCCGATCGTCATGCGCCAGGACGAGCAGCCGTCTGACAGACGTGGACCACCGCCGCCGCTGCCTCAACAGCAAAATCAGCAGCAGACGGGACTGATTAAGCAGCCGCCGCCGAAGCGCGCCCAGCGCCAGTTCGAACGAGCCTGGCAGTCTGGTGGCGGTGGCGGTGGAGGCGGCGGCGGAGGAGGAGGACTGGACCGGAAGCAGCTTCCGAACTTTGGAGGCCCGCCGCCACCGCTCGGAATGCCCCCGATGTCGATGCCACCGCCCCAGCAACAGCAGCAGCAGACCTCGCTTCTCGACGACGGAGGAATGGCTGCGGCCATGTTCGGAGGACTGGGACTCCCGCCCGGAGTGACGCCCCAGATGGTGCAGCACGAGGTCGAGCGTCAGTTGGCCATCTCGGGCATGCTGGTGAGCGGGCTTTGACTGTTGACGCCTACTGACTCTGGACCGGGGAGGAAAGCAAACCGTCGAACGATGAAACGCACAAAGCGCACAGCAGAACCCGCGACTGGGCATTCCGGCGAATAGCGAGCTTGCAGATGACACAGATGACGCAGATGGCGACCGGTCTCCCGCTGCTCATGCCGCCGCCAGGTAGCGGTGGTTCTGGCGGAGGACCGCCCCCGGGGCTGAGTCTGCTGGCTGGCGGAGGAGGAGGAGGACCGCCGCCGCGAACCTCGCCCGGAGATCTGGATCTGCGAGGCGGCAGCGGCAGCGGAGGAAGACCGGGCGGCGGAAACCAAGGGGCCGCGGTGGCGGGCGGCAGCAACCAAGATATCGACTTCAGGACAACAGCAGGGCCGCCGGTACGAAATTCATCGGGCTATTGATTAGCAACGATGATAATGATGATGGTGGATTGCAGCCAGCGGCGTTGGGAGCGCGGAGAACGCAGCAAGGCGAAGGAGCACTGCCGTCCGGCACGGGCGCCAACTCGGCGCCCATCGGACGATTGGGAACGGGAGGAGGAGGAGGGGGAAGAGCGACGAACAACGACGACCCGTCCACGTCCTGGAGACTGGGCGGTGGATCCGGCGGGCAGTCTCAGCAGCCGAACTTTGGCGCTGACGGTAAGGGTCGCCAGTCTATTCGTGTGCACAAGTCTTTGAGAGAGAAATGTTGGGTTTTGTGAATGGCAACTTGATGAAAGCCGGGCATGCAATCAGATAGGATTGCAGTCCGGGCATTGAGCAGTAGCACTTTGATGGTTGAGTCGAGACACCGCAAAGGGAGATGAAGTTGACGACACTCTTCAGAAGATGCGCACCTACCGCCGCCGCCTCTGGCCGGACTCAACATGGACAACGATGATCGGCGCATGATGCAACATTCGCGCGATCCTCGACAGCAGGTAGATTGGATGAGGTGTACATAACGGGCGACCCTGGAAAAGAGTCGCCATTTTAAAGCCAACTACACTGACGCCTTTGGCGTAGCAGACTCGTCTGCGTAGTGCATGGACAAACCTGACTCTGTTATTTGAAGTCTATGGAATGTTCAGATGATGGACGCCTCCAGCGAGCAGTGGAGGCAGTTACCGCCGCCCGTCCAGTCACAGGACTTTGGTAGAGACCACTTTCAAAGTTGGAACCATGATCTGTCGGGTTTAGACGACCACTTTGGCGGTCCAGGCGCAAGAGGAGGAGGAGCGGGCGGACGCGGATCCAGGAGAGGTGCGATTTTGATGACGAATCATTGAAAGTTTTCATCGTGCGATGAAAATGCAGGCGGACGTGGACGGGGAGGCGGCGACAGGCCCGGTGCGCGACCGAACTTCTAAAGAACGAGAAGTTCGGATGGATGAAAAGAAGTGGATCTTGGGCAGAGGAGAAGTTTCTGACAAAGCGGAGATGATCGCCACAACACCACACACGCACAAACAAACTCCCATTTCGTTCTGGTTGTTGACCACGATTATTGCCATGGCAGTGTCGAACGACGCGTAGACAATGATGAAAGACGAATGAAGGAGCGGCGCAAAGCGGGATGGAACATTTGACGGGGAGTGCATGGCGAAGTCCTGGTCGCTTTTAATTCCGGTGGCCTGCTGCTTGCGCTCAGAGATCGTTTGCGATTTACGCTCCGGTAATTGGTCCTATTCAGGTTGAAGAGCAAGAGCGAAGTGTGGAAAAGGAAGTGAGCAGCGGCGAAGGGAAGAGAATGGGCGCCAAGCAGTCGTCGCAGAAGAGCGTCGTCAAGGAGTCGAGGGACGTCCAGACGACGATGGGGAGCGGCGCCGTCTCCGTGAGCGAGCAGCAGCAGCAGCAGTCGCCGGCACGCTCGACCGGCGGCTCGGTGTTGTCGGCGTCGGCGTTCACCACCGCCTCGTCGGTCCCGACGACGATCACCTCGCTGGCGGACGCGGTCGCCGTTCTCCAGACCACCTTCGTGAGTTCTCTCCTTCGGAGGACACTGCTCGAATATGGTTGCGTTGTGATTCGTTGCAGGAGGATCGTCAGCTCGCGCTCGAGCAGCTCCGAGAGCATCGGGCGGCCGTCGAGGAGGTAAGGACGTCCTCTTTGGTGGATGCTTTGTCTCTCTTCAGAGAGCTCGCGCTCGTCAGCGCTTCGAGCACGCCGCGGCTGCGACCGTCGCGTCGACGCTCGCCTTTAGCTTCTCGACCTACCTGTCGCGCAACCCGGCGTAGGCGGATTTGATCTAGAGGATAGTGTGAGTGATTTCTCCCCACTCAGCTACTTGGCCGCGATTCCGCCCCTGCTGGCCTACACGCTCTATGAGGCGCGCCAAGGCTGGGGCCCCACCAAGACGGCAACCGAGGCGGCGGCATACGGCAATACGGAGCTGTTCGAGCTGGACGAGGGTGTGTGAGCGTGCTGTTTTTCAAAAGTAGGCTTTCCTGACTCAAAAGATCCTGACGTTGCCTTGTTTCCGCGAGGAAAGCCAGTAGCGAAGAGAAAAGGATGATGACACACTGGTGCCGCAATTTCATGTTTTTCCAGGCGAGATCGACGCGGCGCGCAGCCTGAACAACAACTTTGCCACGCCGGCGCTCTCGATCGGCGTCGGTCGCGACAGAGACGCTCAGCAGCAACAGCAACAGCAGCAGCAGTAGAAAGACTAGAATGAGAGAGGAAGATGTTGTCGTCTCGAATCGTCTCTACGCATAAATCGGGTCGCGCGCACACACCTGCGCACATATCACGAGCACGTCGCTCTGTCTCGGACGTTTCCCCCTCCGCCGTTACTACCGCTACAAAGCACACGTTTTCGAGACTTCGAAACTGCTGCTGTCGTCCTATAAGTGTTTTCCTCTTTCCCGCACGACCGTGCTTTCTCCAGAGAAGAGATATGAAGAGTGGAATCTGGATGATGCGGAAGAAGATTGTAGAATGGTGCAGCGGACCCGAGAATATTGATCGATATCGAATTCCGGATGCGTTGATTAAAGGAATTTGAGCTCGGGAGCCGATGGGCCTTGGTTGGTCGTCGTCGTCGAAGCAGCGCGACCCGTTCCAGCGGCAGATCACGGCGCCAGCCGGTGGGTTTTGTCTCTTTATGTAATTAACCCTGACAACAATGGGTTCGCGTTGTGCTGCTGCACATCCCTTCGTCGCCGCGCTATTCCGCACAGCAAGTATTTTCCTGTTGTTCGTAGTTGTATGGATTGATGCGCTCGCGCGTCCCTGGTGGGGTTGCCAAGATCTTTTCTCGTGTCGGAGCAGCGGGGAGAAGATAAATTGTGCGCCGCCGCCGCTGCCGTCGTCGTCGTCGTTGTTGTCCCGCGGGATTTTGCGTGTCGAGAACGAGAGGAGCAGCTGGAAGACGGGCGGAAGAGGAGAGGAAACCAAGAAGAGCTAATTGTGTAGGCGAAGCGGCGCGTCCGCAAGCCCGTGTTCCTGTTGAAGGCAGCCGCACATCGATGCGTGTCCATGCGGACCAGCAGAGCAGAGCCGAGCACTCCCAGTTATGGATGGTGCTGTGGCGGCGGCGGCGGCGGCGGCCGTCGAGGCAAAGAGAGAGGGAGAGGAGCACTCGTGCATGATGGCGAGGGAGACCCAAATGGAGAGAGAGGGAAAAGGGAGAAAAATGACTGCCACTACTGCCGCCGCCGTTTGAACGGAGCGCCTTCGGAGAGAGAGAGAAGTCTTTGGTCGCCGGGTCTAGATGGCTGCCACTAGTTCGAGACGGGGAAGATGACGTGACGACGGGATTGTCATGGAAGTGGTGGGGAGTCTGCGCTGCTACTGCTGATTGGGTTGTCTCCTCCCTCTCCGGCCCTTTCTCGTGTTCCCCCGCTCGCTCGCCCGCCCGCCCATCCGAGAGCCATTGTCACCGCACGCCGAGTTCCAGGGAGGGAGTCGCGGACGAGAGGGCGGGCGGGAGGAAGTGCACGACGACGACGCAGCAGCGGCGGGCTCTCCCCATGGGAGTGCGACCGAGGGAGAAGGAGGAGGCGGCGGAGGAGGAGGAGAAGAAGACCGCCACCACTCTCGGACAAGCTGAGGAGAGAATGAGCCGCGAAGGAGGAGGATCGAGTTGCCGACCACAACGACGACGATGCTGCTGCTGCTAATCTCGATACTCGTGATGTTACCACTGAAAGGCGATGCGACCGAGGAAGAGCAGCAGCAGCAGCAGCAGCAACAGCAGCCACTGTGCAGACTCTCGGAGCAGATCGGTCGACGACAGGACGTCTGCCAGGTCAACTACCACCAGGAGCCGGTGCTCTGCGACACGACCTCGCGGATTAGTCGAACCGAGGCCGAGCTCATTGGCGAACGAACCAAGACGAAGGGATTCCAACCAGTCTGGACGACCGAAAAGGGCAACGAGAGCAGGAAGCGACTGATGGTGCTCGTGATGGAGGAGCGCTACGTCAGACGGTTCGCGCGACTTGAGATTTGCCCCCTTGCCAGTAGCGCGTACTACATATGCACGGTGGCAGATCGATGGCCGCCTGTCCAGAGCTCAGGATGTCGAAGGAGGGCGTCGTCGGGGGACTCGAACGACTGGCCGACGACTTTTCGCCCGCAACCGACGTACTGATCGCCGTCATAGTCGAGAGTTCGGGCATCTTCGACGACTATTCCACGCCGTCCCTGCTCGTCGTGACGCTCTTCAGGTTGGCGGCGGCTCTTGAAGCGACAGCGGCGGGGTGGAAAAACACAGGGCGAGGGCGTCGTACGCGGCCGTGGACAGAAAGGCGTGGGTGACGAGGTTCGCCACAACCTCGGTGCAGGGCACGTCGGCCCTGCTTCCGACCATTATCGCGGTAATAGATGAAGCGGCGCGACGGCTGGAAAAGGTGGTGCGGACGTGCGTGATACATTATGCGCGCTCGTAGACGAACTACACCACCTACCTTGCGCATTTGGAAAGTCACAACGTTCCGCGCTGGGCGCTCGTTCTGGCAGGCTCCTTGGTAACGCTGGTTCTTCTGGCGCTGCACATCGGCTCCAGACTGGACGAGAGTCGAGCGGCGCTGCTGCATAATGTACTGATAACTTTCATAAGCGCTCGGAAAGATTGCCACGAAAAAGCTCCGCCGAAGCTATGGAGCAACCGCGAAGACGGAGATAAGCCGACGCGCGTCGTCCGGACTGACGCTTGGCGGCGGAGCGGGAATCTCGCAGGCGACGGGACTGCAGAGGTCGATGAGCACGAAGAAGAAGACCTCGACAATGCTGCTGCGCTCATTTGCGCCCAGGGACCAAGCGACTGGCGGCGGAGGAGGAATGGGCGGACAGGCGACCAACTTGGGCGGCGCGTCGAGAAGGCTTTAGCGGCATGATGAATCTAGTCTGCACGTATACGCAAAACGCACGCCACAAACACGGCAGGAGCGCGCGATACACGAGCCGGGTACTAAAGATGATGATGATGAAACCGAGTCATTTGCTGTTCACCCGCGATTGAGTGAAATCCATCGGTGTGAGGGTGGCTTCGAGTTGTGGAAAGGGATGAGGCGAAAGGAACGCGTCCATCTTCTTGCAGACGCCGGCGAACTGGAACGCGCGCGCCGCATCGTCGACGACTACTTTGAGTGGCGCCTCAAGTTGGACGCGCAGCACGCGCAGTGGAAACTCGTCGAAGAGGTGTGTGGGGCGCATTGATTGTTCGTGCAACAGACCCTGGACGCATTTCGCACAGGTCGCATCGGCGCGCGCCTCCCTTCCAAACGAGCTGTTCTGTCTCACGATCAGCGTCATGTCCATTGTTGGCGGTGCGATTGTCGATCGATGAAATCGACTATGGAAATGGGCACAATTTAGCCGGCCTCTACCTGAAACGGCGCGAGTTCGGTGCCATCTGCGCGCCGCTCATCATGTTCGGCGGCTACCGCGTGAACCGAGCGTATGGCGACTATATCGAGGCGATACGAGGTGCGAATTTCGGTTTCGTGGAAAATGATCATTGGCGCAGAGTATGCACACAAGATCGGGCCCTTGGAGCCCGTGCAGCCGGCCGTGACGCTCCGCGAACTGGACGAGACAGTGCGACAAATGAAAAGGCGGCAGCAGCAGCAAAACTAGGAGAAAGAACTGACGTATACACCACTCCTCGCGAGTGGCTTCCGTTCCTGTCTCGAGACTCGACGTCGCTGTGTGCGGCGGTAAAGATGTGACGAGAACTCCGGGTGATTGAAAGAGATCACGGGATGGAACAATTTGAGGGTGACTACGTTTGTAGAGAACCGAATAGAGGTGTGTGCCCGTGTGATTGAGAAAGATGATGATGAGGCGGCGACGACGATCAGGAAGCATTGCCGGCCGCAGCGGCTGCGGCTCGAAGCCGACGCGATCGCTGGCGCTCGAGACGCTGAAGCCGCTCGCACTTGTCCAGCAGTTGACGGTCCGAGACGCCGGCCAGATCGTCCTGAACTCGCAAGCCACTGAATCGGGGGTGTGGCGGTGACGCATCTCTCGCACGGCCCCATAAAATCCGTCATTCATGCGCGCGTGCAGTTTCTTGCAGCGCGTTCACTTTCTGAACATGCGCACACGCATACTCTCGGTTACCTAGCTCGTTTGTGGAATCGCGTTTCCTCCTCGTCTCCCTCGAATGCCTACCTACTTGTAATACTTTACCGCTCTCCCATCACTGGCGTGTCGAAGGAGAGAGAAATCTCATCATTGGGCCTACCCTTCGTCCGGACCGCCTCCGCATCCTGGTCTGACCCGAAGTGGCGGGCTCTTTCGTGACGCTCGATGCAAAAAGCTTTCCGCCGCCGCCACCGCTGCCGCCGGCCTGTCGATGGTAGGCGGCATAGGGGGACGGTACGGACGGCGTCCGCCCGCCGTTGTTCAGGTTGTTGTTGGTCTCCATGGTGGATGCGCTCGCGAGCGGCGTGCGATCGGACTCGTCATCGTTCTCGCCGTCGTCGTCGTCGTTGCCGTCCTCCGGATCGTCCTGTCGTGAGACACCGCGAGCACTGGCTGTTGGTGGGAGAGCGAAGGCGGAGGAGGACGGAGACGAGGTCGAGGATGACGGGGAGAAGAGAAGTTGCTGCTCGTCCAGTGGCATCGCGAGGACGGTCTGGCGCCAGGTGGAGACGCTGAAAGGGAGACGGATCGTGCATTTGCATGCGCATGTTGAATCACACGAATAAGCGAAAGACTCTAGGTCTTCCAACGGGGGGATTCGCACCAAGGAAGTGGTTAGTTGGCATGATATTGTTAGCGTCATCTTGATGACATTCATTAGTATTAGTGCGTGGCGTGAGTCGAGAGTTCAGTGCATTTTGCGATGGTGCTTACGGCGACAGTCTCCCGACGGCGGCGTCGTCTTCTGACAAACGTCGCGCCCGCTCGAAGTGCTCGGCCTCGGCGACCAGAGCCTAAAGTCGTAGACTCGAGCATATTGATGAGAGAAAGAGGCCAAACCCCAAATAAACGAAGCACTACTCTCTATTCAAACGATCTCAAAATGGGCAGGTTTCGGCGTTGTCGCATAAGCACTGTTTCAGTTATGCGAAGCTTCCGAATTGTATAGTTTCTGCTTGACTTTCAACGACATGACCTCGTCGCGTCGGTCTTGTTCTGCACCATTTTGACACACCCCAAGCGACCACAAACGGACTGCGTTTCTCCGTCGCTAACGCAACTTGCCTCTTTCATCTCGGTCGGCGACAGGCGCTCGATTGCATCCACGTCCAGCACGATCTACAGCGCCATAGGTGGAGAGATTCTCTCATCAATCGTATCGTCTTACCCTCCGTTCACAACTCGGCTCGTACGCCTCATTATGATATTTTGCAACGAATGGCAGTTGCAGTGCCTCGACCGCTGTTGCCCGGCGCCAAGGAGCAATTACCATCAACTGGAATGTTCACATTCACTCTGGTGCATAACTATCGAACCCGTTCCATGGCCTGCACCGCATCCGGACTCGTATTCGGCGGCAACAACCTATCCCACCCGGATCCCTGACGACGGCCGCACTTTTCCACCCAGGACCGCACCAATTCGGATGCGATCCGATCCATCACCTAGGAGGGGATTGCATTCGTCTACGCGTAAAATGAGAAACCTCATCGTCCGGTGTACCTAGGTAGTGAACGAGCATCTGCACCTGTTGAACGACATTCTGCACGCAACCTCGTGGATTAATCAAGGACTTTTCCAAGAGTACCCTGCCCGGGAAGAGCTGTCGTCGGAGGATCATCTCGCCGAGGACGCAACCGGCCGCCCAGATGTCGACTTTGGCGTCATAGTCGACCAGTGACAGTAGCAGCTCGGGCGCACGGTACCAACGAGTGGCGACGTATTGCTGCAAATCACAATCACACGATGAATGAATCCTGTGACACGTCACAAACATGCGGCCACATCGCTCTGTCGAGAATTGAAACAAACGAAACGAGCTGTTACGTTAGGTCGTGCGATAAGCCGTTATCATTTTGCCCGGACCGCGAAACATGTTCGTGCTTAGCCGGTTATAATCCCCCAAAAAAACCTCACCGTCATGAACGAGTCGTCCACATATTCAGCCGCTTGTTCGCCGTCCACAGCCGCATTGCTAGCCAGTGCACGGGCCATTCCAAAGTCGGCTATCCTGCAAATTCGACCCAAATCACATCGAGAGTTTCCGATCGAAAATACCTCAGCAGACAGTCGCCGTTGATCAACAGATTTGACGGTTTGATATCACGATGCACGATGCCGCCGCTATGCAAGTACTATGAGGCAGGGCGGTATTATTTCATGCACAAGTACAACCTTTAGGCCCCTAAACAGCTGATACGTGAAGTAGCGGATATGGTCGTCCTCCAGACTCTGCTCCGAAGCGATGATCCTGTGCAGATCTGTCTCCATCAGATCCAGAACCATATAGACGTCTCGACCCGACGAGGAGGGGTCCTTCAGTGATTCCAGTGAATTTCATGCCAGAAGGCACGTACCTCTGAGACGGTGAACATGTCCAGTACGGAGATGATGTTCTCGGCCTGAAGTTGGCGCAGGATTCGGACCTGCACGTGCGCGCGTGCGTAAACATTTGTATGTGCCCAAATGGGCGACGAGAGGACGTGACAACGAACCTCGCGTAGTGCGCGCTTTACAACGGTCGCAGCGGCGAAGGCGCGTGGAATGCGCTTGATCGCAACGGCATTCTGGGTTCGCTGCAAATCTCTGGAGAATGGTTGATCTCTTCGGAGGGAATTCAATCGATCAACGGAGTGTGTTCATTGGGAGACCGATCAATACGGAAAGCATGGCTTAAGTGCTAATGTCGAAATTTTGTCGCATCGCCCAAAGGGAAAATCGATCGAGATTGTTGTTTTGCAAGCTTCAAACGCCCAAACGAGCTCCTCACACGCGACGTACGCTTTACTACGCAATTCGAGACCATAGCTCATCGAGTGTATTAAGAGGGCATAGGCAGCTCCTCAATTCAGAGAGCCTCGAAAACCTACCACTCAAATGACATCGCCCGACGGCACACACGAGACTGCTGCATTGCATTCCCCCAAGCATACCAAGTTTAGGGCTCGGCAGACGGTTCCGTAGGCGCCGCACCCGATCGAGCACTCGGCCTCGTAGGGTGTGCCATGCAGCTGAGCAAATTTGTCACATTCTTATCATTCATCACTCAATCCGCTTTACATTGAAGTCGTCCAGCGAGGTAGCGGCCGTTGACGTTGTCGCCATCTGAAGGAGGTCACTCGTGTTATGAGCGCGAAAAGGGGTCTCTTGACAAATCACAGAGCCGGGGCTAGACCAAGAGGCAAATTGCATTCCATTTCTCTCACTCATTGCGGCCTGTGATAATGCAAGGCGATCCGAGCGTCGTCAGTATTCTCAAGAGACAAGACGCACATAAAACAGTGCGCAAACGGGGGTGGGGGCAATCGAGCGTATCAGACGGAGAAGCCATTCTGTCGTCTCTTGTCAACTCTGGACGAGACAATTTTCCGGGTTATCTGAGTTTGGTCTTCGCTCAAATGGCGTCACCGGCGCGGTTCACGGCCTGAGTCTCAAGCATAGCCTAGCGTCGCAACACGAAACAGCAAAAGGGGGACAGCGAGATGGAGCAGCGGGAATGAATCGGGGAACCGAGGACAACAAGAAGAGTGGTAGCGGCGGTGGCGGCGGCGGCGGCGGTTGCGGCAGCGAGGGAACAACGGGCGAGACGAGAGAGGAACAAGGAGAGCGAGGCGAGGCGCCGCCTAATTCGGTCTCGTCTCTCGCGTGCGCTGCTGCTGCTGGCACTGATAGAGGAGCGGGCAAGAGGGGGGGGGGGAGGGAGG
>JACMII010000136.1:1455-15172 GCA_014805405.1 Bunonema sp. RGD898 | reverse complement strand
TGTTGAGCTAGAAACGGAGGAAGCTGCGTGTTCGGCGCAGGTGTTGTCGTCGAGGGCCCGAGTCCGGGCAGAGCGAAGCCGGCGAATGGCGCCATGCTGATCTGCAACGGCGTACCCTCCCTCACTTTTAAGACGCGGCTAATTACGGGGTAGAAGGGCGGCGGCGCGGTGGGGAAGCCAGGGAAAGTGAACGGCGCGAAGAGCGGCGACGGTGTGCTCGACGGAGGCGGAGGCGCGCCCACCGCAGAGGCCTGCAACATCATCATCACACCTTGTTCACCCTTGGCTAGAGTTTCACTGATGGTCATGGGGGGAAATGACACGACTCGTGCGCATGGTCGTCGTCTTCACTAGTGCTACTGAGGGATCCGACCGTTTTGTGGCGCCCATGTCGAGGAAACAGTTTGACCGCACGCCTCACCTGGAAGTTCTGCTGCAGGAAGGGTTGGAACGGGTTGAAGAGGGGATTGCTCGTCGTGGGCTGCTGCAGTCCTCCTCCGTTATTGTTTTGATTGCAGTTCGGCTGGAAGGGCGGGCAGGGCGCTGAAAATACGACATCTTTGCAATCTTGCCATTTGCTCCAGTGAGAGTGGCAATGCGAGTTAAGTGTGTCGCTGTTGGAGTAGGTCGGCGGCGTAATTGTAAAGCGATTCTGGAATCACCCCGCTGCTGCTGCTGCTGCTGCGGGAAGAATGGATTGTTGAAGAAGTTGAACGGCGGCGCCAGCGTGACGGGCGGCGCGGTGGTCGGATCCGGGAAGGAGAGGGCACCCGGGTTCGCCAGCTTGTAGACGTCCTGCTGCTGCTCCAGTCCCAGAGGGTTGCTGGCCGGATCGACGGGCTGCGGCGGCTGAGCGACGTTCTCGACCGCTGCGTGATCCCTCTGCTTGCGGGGCTTGTTCTTCGGCACCGGCGTCTGGAACGCGTCGTAGCCGGAGAGGTGCTGCGGTGGCGCAACGGTCGCGGCCGACGGCGAGCCGCCGGACGTCGTGGTGGTGGTGACGCCGAAAGCGAGGGGCGCCTGGAGCGGGATGAGAGCGCCCTGCGAACCGGGGATCTGGAAGCCGGCGAACGGGTTGAAGGCGGGCGACGTTTGAGGCGTCGGCGGCGGTTGCGTGGCGACGGGCGCGTCCTGCTGGGCGCCGAAGAAGAACGGACGGTTGGCCTGATCGAAGAGACGCTGGAAGCCACCGGGCTGCTGGGGTTGAGCCGGCACGAATTGGGGCTCGACCTGGAATGTGAGAACTCACTGCATAGGTTCCATAGATACGATGATCTGAACAAAGCTACTGAAGTTGCGCTCGCTGTTCTTGCGCAAAAGACTTTGCTCGCGAAACCTAGAGTTGTTTCGGTGGAAGGCACGCTTGGATTGCCATGACACTTCAATGTTCAGAGTGAAGCCCCGACACGGCATGCGCACGATTATGCGCGTCCGGATACTATGTTTTATCGTTACTAGGCTACCTATCTTTTTCAGCCCGTCAGAGTCGATTTTCTTCCACGCCCACTTGAAATGTCACATCCCCATCGTTCATTTACCCTTCTGTCTAGGGATCGCAATTTCGGGACAACAGCTGCGCGAGATGAAAGCCTGACTAGCAGGCACGCGATTTTATGTGCCGTGACAGGAGAAGTGGCTCGCTCAAGTCATGGGCGCCGCCGATTCGAGCGAGACATAGCGCAACGTTCGAGAGGGTATCTGCGGCATTAGACACTCCTCCCCCCTCGCAAGTGTCACTCATGCATGAAGTGGACGAAACACTAGGCCAGAAAAATACAACACGAAGAAGGTGCGCATTACGTGCTGCTGCTGCTGCGCGTAGTAGACAGCTTGCTGCTGTGCCAATTGCGGCGCAAAGACCGCGTAGTTCGGTTGCTGCTGCTGCTGCTGCTGCTGGATGAACTGCTGCTGCTGCTGTTGCTGCTGAACCAGTTGCTGCTGCTGTCTCGCATCGACAACCGCGACCGGGTTCACTTGAGCCGTCGGGATGGCAGACGCCTGGGCGCGCGCTTCCTACAACGGTGCCGCTGCGAGCATTTTCTAGCATTGGTTTTGCGCCAGGTTTTCCACGATTGACAAGTGCTCATCTCGTGAGCTCGCACGGCTCTTTCAATGATGCATCCCTGTCGTACACGAGTCCGACCGTATTCCGGCGGCTCTCCTTCACTCACAGAGTCAGTATGCTTATCGGTTATGGGTACGACGATATGGTCGCTGATTTTAGTACTCGCTGCCTTTTCTACGCGCTCCCATTGTGGCTATAGCCACTGGTCTGGTCGGTTATTTGCCGCCTCCATTTGCTTGAATCCAGGCTATCACCGCCATGTGTAGTATATTAGCAACGAACCGTTGTTAGGGTAGCGGTCTTGGTGAAGGCATTCTGCTGCTGCTGCTGTTCCTGCGCGAAGAGCGGCTCCTCCTTGTTCTCGGACTTGTTGTGCTTCGGCGACGGGCGACGAGCGGTGATGACGCGCGGAAGTGGCGTGTCGATGGGCTGACGCGATTAGTTCGGATTAGTTTCGTGTTATCCTAAGGTCACACCGTCGCAGTCCGCGTCAATCATTAAAGTAATGATGCAATATCTCTGCCGCTGCTGTCGGTTGCCATAAATGCCCATTAAGGGTGTCATACGAGGATATTAAAATTTACGATACATATCATCGGTTAGCGTTAGTGGCGAAAAGAATGGGCATTGCGCGCGCACTGCTGCCCGCTCGGCAAAAGAAAGCAAGAGCGACGTACCTGTTTCGGCAGCGGCCTAATGGCGTGTCGTCCGTATGCGGGCTTCCGCCCGTGCACGACGTCCTTGACCAGCTCCCCGTTCGAGACTTTGACCTGTGGCGCCGGTCGCTTCGACTCGTCCGGGTAGACCTTCAGACGTCGGCCCTACATTGCCCCCACACGTGGATTGTATCAAGCGACGAGAGACGAGCTTACGGTCGCTCGATCCGACAAGTAGCGTGGACACGCCGAGCAGACGGTCGGACACATGCGCGAGATGAACTCCACCTTGCAGTGCAGGCATCGTGCCCGTTCACAGCTCGGCAGGTCTGCCTGGATTTGAACGGCCCCGGCCACGAGCAGAACCAGGAGCCGGAGAAGCATGACGCGAGAAAGAGCACTGAAAGAAGTGATGGCGGAATCGGCGATTGCGCGCGGACGACACCGACAGGGATGATCAGGGGATGAAAGAGAGCGAGAGGGGGGGGGGGGGGGGGAAGAGACGGCGGAAGTGAAGGGGGAGGGAGGAGGAGAGGAAGGGGAGGAGGGGAGACAATCTCTGTGATCGTCTCTCACAGAAATGGGCGAATGACAGAGAGATGCGGAGGGGAAAGTTTCTCATTGTCTACGACGGCCGACAGCCAGAGATGGGGAAACAGACGTCGAATGATTAGGACGCATCGGGCAATCAAACAACGGAAGGAACGAAGAAACAGCCGCTGTGGCGGTCAGATGAAACAGACGAGAGTGAGTGGTGAGTCGCCGACTCCTCGCAACAAGGCACAGGTGTGTAGATTTCCCGAAGTCCTCCCCGTATGCTGCTCAGCTGATGCAGAAGTGCGGTCGGTGGCATGTCCTCCTCCCATCTTCATCTTCCTTACAGTACGTCTCATCGGACGGATGTCGCTCGTTTGTCGTGCACTTCCATTGTCGAGTACATATCTACATATTCCCGTCTCTCTCTCTCTCCGTATGTATCCCCACCACATACAACATGCCGTGGCATCTTCTCTTCTCTTCGTCATCTCCATCGTCGTGGCGTCTCTCATTTACACGCACGCACGCGCGCACATACACGCGCGCGCGCTCGTGGCACGTCACTGGACAGGGGCGGGGGAATGCGCAATGCGCAATGCGCCTCTCTCGGAAACCCGTTTTCACGCGAGGCGCTCCTTTTGCGGAGGCGGAGGAGGCGGAGAGGGAGAATGGCGTCCGGCAGCGGCGGGGGAGGGAGGAGTGCGAGCATTCGCAAGAGAAGCAGAAGGAGGCGAGGAGGAGGAGGCGAAGACGAAGAAGAAGAAGAAGAAGAAGAAGAAGCTGAGGAGGGAGGAGGATGCGCGCGAAATCCTGTGTGCTTGTGGTCGTGACTAGGAAGAGAGCGAGAGAGAGAGAGAAGCGCGCAGATTGACGAGGAAGTGGCAAAGAGACGGTAGAGGCTGATTCTGATATCACGAAATAAGGAAGGGGATGAGAGCGAGGTGCTAATGCTAACAGAGACTAGCTTGACCGACTGACCGTGAACTTTCGGCGCGCGTCGGCATATTAGGCGCACAGGGAATGTGTGCATACATGGCGCGCGCGCTAATAGTTTCGCGACACAAAATCTCATCAACTGCAAAGGCCTCGCTCAGCGAGTCTGTCGTGAAAACGGTCAGTTACAATAGGCACCTGACCTCTCAAGCAGTCGATGGTGCGCCGCCACTCCCTCTGAGCAGAACCGCTCCAGGAGAACCAATATATGCGCCAGAGAGTCGCACAAACTTGCAATCTTCGCCCACGCGTTAGGGGGGTTGCATCATTTGTATGACATCAACGTCGGCTTCCTTTTGAGAGGAATGCCCCTTCTCGGTCGCACGGTTCGCGCGCAGCAGACACGAGTTGGGGAGTTGGTAGATTCGGCCGACAAGTGGCTAGTAGTCAGTGGCACGTTGAGAATGACATCGCAGCGCAGCGGAAAAACGATGGTTATAGCAAAGCAGGAGGCGGCGGCGGAGGAGAAGGAGAGAGAAGAGGGGCGGGACTAGTTGGAACAAACGGGATGGCGCCAGAGATGCGCACGATAATAACTCCCTCCCCCTCCTCTGCCGCTGCTCTGTCTCTCTGTATGCCCGCTTGCAGAGACGGACAGCCAGAAGGACAGACGAAAGTGGTTGCAGGGAAAGAGAGGGAGAGCGTGAGGCATTAGGCACTGGCAAATTAGCATACGAGATCAGGCGCCTGTTGCGTCGAGATGAAGGGGCGGACGTACGCACGCGCACGCACGCGCGCGAAGCATCAGATTATGGGCGAGAGATGCCAAGCGAGTGAGCGGGGAAGACCAGACGGAACGCGAGGGCGGTGCCAAGAGACGACGAAGATGAGCAAGCTGCAGCCGTCTCGCCACGAGGCTGCACGAAGAAGGAGAAGAAGAAATGGACGAGATGCGTTGCGCCAGATGCACACGGGTTGCACGAGCGTAGCGGATAGATGGATGAAGAAGATGATACCACCGTGCAACGGCTGCTGCTGCTGCTGCTTCTGGTGCAGTTCTCTGGCATCAAGATGGTGCGCACGTGTGCTTTGCAACGTGACCCGGAAACGAACGGATAACGGTACGGTGTCGTTGCGAGAAACCCGCTTCCAGGCACGACACAATGGCATTGTGTCCGTTGCGACTGCACTCCCTCCCTTTCCCTCTCTTTCTCTCGCGCGCGCGGAATTCCACTTGAGACGTCAACTTGGACAGAGTGGGGGAGAAGTTGACTCGCGCACAAACCTCGTCCGGAGCCAGGTCGCAGGTTCACGTCGACCACATTGGCGCACGAATCACCTTCATCTCGACAACGCAGGGGAATATACCGCCGCCGCGACGTGCATTATGCACTGGGCGATTACGTTTCGTGCGGTGCACGAAGGAAAAGTGTGCGGCATACGAAGGAAAGTGAGTGCCACCGGAAGAGGAAAGGAGAGAGGGGGGTGGAAGACCACCGAGTGGATGACAACTAAGCGCTAAGCGGCGCAACAATTGCTCCTCCACCTCCTCCGCCTCCTCCGCTTTGGTTCATCTCACGGCGACCGCGTACGTACGTATGCGTCCAATCGAGTAGATTGCTCGCATGACGACGATCCCAGGAGCGGTAGACGAGGACAAACAGGCGCCAGACAGCGACGGAATGCAGCGGCAGCAGCAGCGCCAGCTGGCTCGTCCACTCGACTCAGACTGCCTGGAGAGTTGCTGCTGCCCGTGAGCCAGCATGCCTTCGTCTCTCTTCTCCCCTCCCCCCTCTCGTCGTCCTGCGCGCGCGACGGCACTACTACTCGAGTGGTGGCGCGCACGCATGTTGTTGTCCATTACCGCCCCGGGATGGATGAGTGCGCACTGCTGCTGTGCTGTGCGACACAGCGACAGCAGAAGAAGAAGAAAAAGAAGAAGCCATTAGCGGTTCGAGATGAGAATGTGCACACATGTGTGCATTCGCTGGACAACAAGAGCTGCACCATCACTTGGGTAATAGTTTAATGTTCCGGAACGCAGGGAAGTGGAGAGGAAGAGACACGAGTGGAGGAGGGGGGGGGGCGAAATCTCGAGAATTCGAGAAATGCCATGTGGCGGCGGGATTCTTTCCGTTCGTCTCTGCGGATCAAGCCGAGGCTGCCCGCAATCGTGACATTGTATAGTTCCAAATCTCACAAATCCGTCGCCTCAATCTAGTTGCCCACATTGCACAGGATGCGCACGGGCACAATTTGACATTACATGTTGCTTTCGAGATACAAAGTATCTGCTAGGCCTCCCTAGCTCGCCTGTCAAAAGCAACCAGAGATCCAATGGGTTGGCGGGGGGAGGCTTGCGGTCACAGCACTGACAGCCGACGCTTGAGCGGAGGTGACAGAGAGGAGAAAGAAAACGAGGATTGTTCGTTGTGTGTGGCGGAAGTGAGAGGGTGAAGATGAAGAGAGAATGGGGAAGAGTAGACCGGACAGCTGGATCGTGGAAATCTCTCCGACAACGTGAAAGACAATGGGTGTGCGCAGCTTCGAATGCGCAGGGATGCGAGTGAGTGCGCACTCCATTCTCTCCCTCTCCCTCCCCCTCCGTCGTCCAACCTTTTCTCTGCTCGGAGGGACGACACAATCCGCGCGGAGGATGACACTCAAGCTGCTGCTGCTGCTTTTGCGCGGGCAGAGACGATAAATGTCGATGCACGGCAGCCGTGCACCACAATTAGAGGTTCAGACGATGATGGAGACGCACGACGAGGGAGGTGGAAAAACAGCTCGCACTTCCAGCAGCGCACACCTTCTCAGAAGAAGAAGAAGAAGAGGAAAATGCGGTGCGAAGGTGAAGGTCGCGCGCGCGCACACGCAGAGTGGACGGCAACAACAATAATGACGGCGCGAAGGGAGAGCGAGTGCGTGCAACGATTTGTAGACCGCTTCCAGTCGAAAGTGTAAAAGCGCCGCTGAAATCTAGCAGCTGCAACTTGATTCGGCCATCGGAACCGTGACGCTTTGTGTGCTTTTCGGCGAGGCGGAAGTAAGAAAACACCGGTCCACGGGCGGTTTCCGGATCACACAGTCGGCAGACATCATGTCCTTCTCTCTGCGACCAGCGTAAGAAGCGGCATACTGATCGCCGCACTACATTCGGAATATCCAGCATTCTCTCGACTAGGGACGAACTCACTCGTCCGATGGAAATCTAGTGTACCACAGTGTCCATCTTTTCTTTTTCATGCATTTCCCGGTCGACCCCTCCGATTGCGTCGTACAAATGCCAATTTTCACAGCAACACACTCGTGTAGACGGTGATTAGCCATGGAAAACGTTTGCCAATCACCGCCGCGCGCACTATAACACATTTTCTCACAACCTGGGGTTCTGGGAGGAGGGAATCTACGCCAGTATGGCGATCGTGGCTATTCACGCTCCCCACCGCGCAGTGTAAGGAAATAGAAAGGAATTTATGGAGAGAGAGGTGCAAATTGCGTCACTCTGCCGGTGACTTGATCATACAGTGAACAACGACTGCTGTCTGAACGCGAAAATTCGCACAACATCTGCGGCAACACTTCCCGCAAGTGCAGACTGAGCATGGGACGGGGTATAACAGGCAAGGAAATACGTTTCGATCGGAGAGAATGAAAGGGTTCGATGACGGCAGCAGCCACAGCAGCACAAGATACGAGTGAGAGTGCGGAGGAGGAGGAGGGAGAGAAGGAGAGGAAATCTGGTTCGGATCGAACGTGATTGCGGTGGTGGCAGCGGCGACCAGCTAGCTAGCTTGCTTGCATCGATGAGAGAGAGAGACGGACGGAGGCGAAGGCGACGGCGGGAAACTGAAAGCGAAAGCTGCTTCCACACTACGACTGGATTCTTTCACTCTCGCCCTCAGCACGATGCTCTTCTCTCTATCTCTCCAATCCGTTTCGCACACGCATATGACTTCCTCCAGAGAACGCGGAGCGATTGTGACGTCCGAGGCAGCAGAAACTGAAAACTGACGGCAACGATCAAGTCTCAGCATATCAATCGTTGGCGAGAACCCACATGGGAGCACAATCTAAAATGACCGAAAGCTACGAATCTTGATCATAGGCTAAAATATGCAAGCGCTGTTATGTTTTGCGGTGAAACGCTTTCGAGCCACAGAGCTCGCCATTCAATAGGGTTCATCGAGAGCTCAGAATTCTACTAATTTTCCGTGTACCCGGAAGTCGGGCATCCGACGGCCTGAAAGAGATTGGTCAAAAATTGGAAACCTCAATTCTCCTCAAAACTTTGCAAGAGCGCCGCGAGACTTCCACAGCAGAGTCTCGATCGAATGGTCGTCAGAAACTGGGTCACCCTGTCTCCAGAGCCAACACTTGTGCCCTCTCCGAAAACCTATCCATGTTGTTTCAGATGGCTGGACGCCGTTTCGTCTGCGTCACCCGAACTCGTGCGTCTCGTCGTCGCATCGCTCGACTATCGGTCGGCCGCCGAGGACGGTCAACCGCAGCAGTCACTTACGCGTCTCATTCTGGGCGCCTCTTTGACGGGGCCTCCATCGGAGTCCGTGCGTAAGTGGACGACTCGCTTTCTGGGCGTGCTGGCCGCCCTCCGAGCGCCGGGCTGGGCCGACTGGGCTGCGAAGCTGCTGATCGGCCAGCTCGCCGATCCCAGCGCGAAAGTCGTGCGAACTGCCGTGCGGGTGTTGCACCAGTGGCTACCGGTAGGGAGACTTCACTTTTTCAGCATTCATAGGGCGAATTGTCAACAGCTCATTGATCGACGCCGAAGCAAGTCGTTTACTTATCGTCAAATGAAAGCGTGCGTCGCTAGGCTTTCCGTGCAACATGCTTACTGAATCTCTACCGCTCCCTCGTTTTAGCCTGATCTTGGCGAGTATTTCAGCTTCCAAAAGTATGTCGCCCGAGAGCCCGTAATTCGCGCTGGGTTTTCAGAATGTCTACCGATTATCTAGTGACTAGCTCGAAAGGCATTTGAACGTTCTCGACAGATTGCCCATACCGAAATGTACGTTTTCAAAAAGAATCGATTTTTGATGCGTCAGCGTTTCCTCGCTACGGGTACATATGCACGTAGAGGAGTGCGATCGATTTTTGAGTGGCACTGCGTACTCGCAACCGTCTTGTAGTTTTATCCCTCCGCGCGTCGACATCTTCTAACGGTTCCGCTGGAGAGACTCGGCGCCGCCGGCCGACTGTTGCGCGTCCATCTCTTTGCGGACGGCGCGATCTGCGAGCAGAGAGCGGCCGCGGCAGAGCTGGAACGATGGCTCGAGGTTTGCATCATCATCGTATCGCATTTTCTTCCCGTACCGTTTGCCAATCATCGACACAGTGTGACGGGCTAAGAAGGGAGAGAGACGAAATGTCCGCCACTTCAGACCGGCTGCGTCGAGTGGCTGGAGACTGCCGAGGAGACGGTCCGCAGTTCACTGCTCGACGTCCGACGACGAGGCTCTCGAGGCTCTTTTGCCAGACCGTCGATGAATAACAAGTCGGCTGGGCAATACTGTGGAAAAGCACAATGATGATGAGCAGGGCCGATCGGAAGAGCGCCGTCCGCGCTCCGCCGCATCTGTTCGCCGCGCTCGCAAGTCACGCCGCCGGACGACGACTTCTCAAGTGAGAGAGTGCTTCTGCTTTGGGAGGGAATTCCCTTACAGCAGAGATTCAACTCGCTTTCAGCCAGAGTTGATCTAGTAGAGACTTGTGGAGGCGGGGTAACGTTTCCTCTCGTCCGGTTGAGCCGATGGTTTATCGAGACAAACCAAAACATTCCCATCCGGTCATTTCCCATGCTCGGAGCTCGGAAATGGCTCCCTATGGAGTGTCACGTCTCCCCGCCACCTTCCAGAGATTCGAACGCGGCCGCTCGGCTTCTCGACTCGGCACGAACCTCTTCGACCGTCGATCAACGCTCGCGTCTGAAGCTTCGGGCCGCCTTGTTTGCGCTGACCGAGATGGGCGCAGGCGCCGGGCACCGTAAGCATCGTTTCGCAGCAGCCTATTACAGCACCATTTCCCATGGCTAAGAAACCACAACAGATCTCTCGTCCATGCTTCCGCGCGAGACCGTTCCGCTGTTGATTCGCTTCGCCGAGCAGTCCGCCGCGCTCTCGATTCGAGGCGTCGCCTTCTGGGCACTCCAGCGACTCGGCTGCACGGAGGCAGGTCAGTCGGCATTTGCATGAAGCGACGTTCAATCGTGGTGCGAAACCCGCCCAGGATCGCGCGAGTTGTCCCGATTCGGCTGGGAGAGCTCGTCGCGTCGCGCCCACGTCACGTGGCGATTGCACGCGGAGGTGATGGCCGAGAACACGAGTGAAAATCGAAGACGAGACGTGCAGGCCGCGTGGAGTGGTCGGTCTTGACTTTGCAAGCAGCCTAGAGGGAGTCGTACTGTAGGGAAAGTCGGCGACGAGTGCAAGGTGACGGCGCGCGCGCTGGACGACGCCGATCAGGACTACCAGGAGCATGGTGGCGGTGGCTGCGAGAATGCGGAGGCAATGCTGGACGCGATCGATGAAAGGTGAGCCTTGCGTAACTAGCCATTCGTGAGTGATCGTGCTTCGGTTCCAGTGCCTTTTCTGTCGTTTTACCGACTTGCGATCGAGCGTGTGATCACCATTGATCGCTGAAATGCAATGAAAGAGACTAGCGGACGAGATTTGGTAGTGATGAAAACGAAATTCCGACGAGGGCATCAGAGGTACATGGAAACGGTTGGGTAGCGAATTGAGCGAGAGCGCCCCAAAGAGTCGACCGAAACCTAGATGACGGGGTGGTTGGGAAAACCGGCATCCGCACGTTTCTCCTCTCGTTGTAGACGCATCTCAATGAGCCCTCAGCCGTTGGGCAGCAGCACTCCACAGCCGTCGCCCTCGCCCTGGTTGGCGATCGAGAGCACGTCCGCCTTGTCGTCGTCCTTCCATTTCCCGGTCAGTGGCGCACAGCACTCGCTTCTGTCCGTCCCTTCCCCTTCCCCCTTCGCCTCATCGCCAGGTAGAGCACGTTCCGCTGACAGTCGGAGAATATCGGCATGCCTCTAGGCACGTCACCCCTGAACGCTTACCACTCCCAGCACCAGCACCAGCACCAGCACCACCATCATTATCAGCATCGTCATCAGCAGCATCACTTGCAGCAGCGATCGCGCAGCTCCAGCGACCTGCGCGCCGTCGCCGAGGAGCAGGACAGCGTCGGGTTCGAATTGATCATCGTATCTCTCGTGATAAAAAATGCGCCGCCATTTCAGCGAACGACTGCCTTCCAGCGCGATGATCACCGTCGAGATTGGTGCTATCGATCCGTGCGCCATTGAAGTGACGAGATTTTCCCTATTTAGAAGAGACCCGTCAACGTCTCACGTCGTCCGTGTTGGGCAGAAGTGGTGGCGGCGGCGGTGGCGGCGGCGGCGGCGCCTCATCTAGCTGGTAGGCGCGATGTAAAGTATGATCGATCATAAGAGGCGCGACTCCAGCTCGAGTCCCCAGATCGTCCCGTTCCTTCAGCTTTCCATTCCGGTATCGCATCGAAAGTCGGCCGCCGTGATATCGGCAATTCAACGAGGGTTGCGCTCCACGACGGACGAGACGCTCGGGAAAGAGCACGACGTGGGTGCTTTCCCCGTTTCTCTCGCGACAAGGATAGCAAAAATGCACGTCTCCGCAGATCTCGATCGAACCGCCTGCCCAGCACTGGACGTCGCGGAACCGAGTCAAGTGGCGACTGTCTCCCCTGAAACAGGTCTCCTTCATTATCATTTTGCAACAACAATGCTTTATCATCAATAAGCAAAACACAGATCGACTCGCTTTTCATCAGTCGAAACGTGGCCGACGTCATTCGCTTTCCGTTCATGGCGCCGCAAGAGGTTTTTTGCGCAATCAGTGTGCCACGAAATACATCAAATAATTGAGGCGTCGGCCGTCCAGCAGTACCGTGCCCTACTGGACGCCGCGTCGAAAATGAGCGGCGGCGGCGGCGGTGGCTGCGGCACTGCACTACGAATGAACGACCGTGCACACTCCCTTCGCAATCTTGCGTCATCCCCATAAATTTAGGCACCGATTCGGGGGTGTCTCAACCGCCGATCGTCGCGAATTCCTGGCCTGTCATTGTGCTTCCGGCGCATGTCGATTTGCTCTGCAAAGTAGCGAAACTTTGCGTTTACGGCCTGGAAAATACTCTGCAGAACATCTTTGCGCTTGGTGCGTCGGACGGCGGGGATTTGTCGTTTTCACCGTTTCCCGGCGATCACGATGGACTGGATGTAAGGCTTTCAAAGTTTCTAACGAATTTTGTCGTCAGGATCGCGGACTGCGCTCCGGCCACGTCTCCTCTCATTCATCGACACATTTGGGTAGTGCGAAACGACTGCACCTCGCCTATCGCTGTTTCTATTGCACCCGGGACCGGGCGTTTGGCGACGAAGGTTTGAACGGGTTCATGGGTGAAAACGTCAAATAACGACAGGTTGGCGTCCGCCCGTTCCTGCAGATCGGGCGGCGGAACTTCGAGCAGAAGCCCTGAGTTTGATCGATCTGTTGGAGCTGAAGTCGTCACTCCAGCGCCAGCTGTTGCTGTATCTATTTGCGAAATAATGCGAAATCGTACGTTGAAACGAAGGTTGCGCGCCCGCGAGCCCTGGCTCTTCACGTGGCCCTGTCTCTACGCAGACGTTCTTGATCTGTTGGATGACTACCGATTCAGGTATTGTGTCTGGTCGATGCGACGCAACGAAACGAACGATTTCCAGGCCTCAATCGCGACGCTTCCTGCAGTTGATATTCTACGATGCTGTCAACTTGTGACGTGGTGGAATTCCCATCAAGTAGCAATAGCGAACACTCTCCTCTCTCATCTGGTCATCACACTTGAGCACGGCTTTCTGGCAGCGGACAGCAATAAGACAATCGAACACTTCGGCGTACCTCAGTGTTACCGTAGCGACGACCGGACTCCTCGAACCGAGTTCGGTGACTGTGATCCGAATCAGCTTTGACGGGATTTGGCAGCAATACTCAAGATTTGCCACGATTTTCGTCTAGCCAGTGCACAAGTGCGAGTGAGACGGGCAACTCGTCCACACTTCGCATCAAGTTGCAGAGGTCCCCGAATAAACGTACCAACCATGGATTCGACGCGTTCACTACTCTTTGCGGTGTTGGACAATCGCACACGACAGGGAGACGGCGACGGCGGCGCATTATCCGTTGGCAGGCTGCGCCACTACACGTACAAGCGAAAGCTGCTTCTCTACGCCAACAAACTCCACTCCTCGGTCAGCAGCCCCGAGGGCTGATCGAGGCTTCTTCCTCGCGCAACTGCTCGCATTCCACAACCATTCTTTCACGTGCATATTCTTCTTGTTGTTTTCATTGTTATTCCCTTCGCGTGGTGGATTAATGGAGAACCTTGCTTATCCCTCTATCCACAGAGTGCACGTCGCAGGGACGGCCGCGTGTTGTCGTCGCTGGCATGTGGGCGGGACGGGTCAGCAGCA
>JACMII010000135.1:0-38248 GCA_014805405.1 Bunonema sp. RGD898 | reverse complement strand
CTGCGTAAACAAAACCTACACGTGGACGAGGTGAATTCGTGCGCATTCGTCATTTTCGCTGAAAAAAGGAGTTGTTGTAGAGTGGCAATGTCGTTTACCTGGCGGCTTCCAGAAAGGTCCCGTCACCATGAAGGGAAACTGTCGGACGTGTCGCTCCGAATCGATTTCCGGGACAGGCTGTGGCGATCGAGTAGTAGAGTCACCATGTAGAGCGCGGTTTTCGGTCAAGGATCGTTCAGCGTCTCGAATCATTTCCTCAACTCGATTCCGATGCTGGGCCCAGGAACAAGAATAGCGAGGCCTTCAAGGCGGCTCAACAGCAAGCGGAAAGCCCCACAACAGCATGAAATCCCAGACGGATACTGGCGAAATCGAAGCGCTTCACACGAAATCGCAGTTTTGGGCATTCTCTTGCAAATGATTCGGGCCTCGGGAAATTGCATCGTCGCATTCTTGGTACTGCCATTCGACGACAGAACGAAGCTATTTCTAGTTGCGACCCATTGAAAACCTTCCTATCTCCATAGCGCGCCAATTATGCTCCATCGAGAGCGGACAGCCGAAGACCACAAGGACGTGGCCATTCATTGGTATTGTTCGGTGTGAAAAGGTTTTCGACTATATTGAGCGCACATTTTGACACCTCGGCTCACAAACGACAGAGTCGCATCGCTTGGCGTCATATTTACGCCCCAAAAGCTAACAACCACAACAGCCAAATCAGCATGGACTGGTCGACGACGCGCTTGTTCATGGAGTCGAAGAAAGCATAGATCGATTGGGATGTGTGAATGACGCTCATCGACGCGATCTCTTGGTAGCCGGCTGTTGCGCGTACTTGGCTTCGAGATCAGCGAGAAAGTTGTTGGCCCTGCCAGCCTGTCGCTTCAGGATCATGGCATGCAGATCGGACGATCCTTCACGTTGCTGCACCTCGCGAAGTGCCTCTTCGGCTTCCTTGGCCTCCTTCTTGGCACGCTTCGTGCGTTTCGCGACCGCCGTCTTGGAGGCAGACTTCTTCCACTTCGCAGTTTCCTGAATGTTACGCCAGCTGTAATGATGCAAAGCAATTGTACCTTCAACTCGCCCCGACTGATCAGAGTCTCGATCAGTTCGCGCAAGTGCTGGTCTTCTGCTCCAATGACGTGCTCGAGAATCTTGTCGAAGTGACCGTCAAACCGTAGGTATTCACGCTTCACGTCATTCTCCTCCTCGGCAGACCCTATAGACTATTGCGATGGCAGGTTTGCGTAAGTCATCTATCACCTTGGTACTTTGAGAGATAGTCGTCAATTTCCTGCTTGGTCACCTTCTTGAAAACAGACTTCCACGCACGCAGCGTAGCTTCGAAATCGCGACCATCGCCACCATCCTCCTCATCCACGCTTCCTGAAATGTGAGCGTGGAGAAAATGCGGCAGCGTTCAAACCAGTCTCGTCGTAGACGGCACGCCGCTCTTTGTCGGAGAGAATCTCGTAGCACTTCAACAGAGCCTGCAACGCCTAGTTGGACAGTCGATTGCATTTGCAACCTGAAATCTTGCGGTCGCCTTTGCTCGAGCGTCGTCCGAGGCCGAGCCGCCGACACGATCGGGATGGTGGAGAAGCGAGCGTCCGTAGTAAGCTTTCTTGACTGAAAGTAGTGATTTTAAATGCATGGTACACGAACTAACTGGCAGCTGGCGTCGCCGTTTTCTCCACCCCAAGCACAGTGTACAGGCAGCGCGAACCGAACTCGCTCTCCAACTCGTCGAGCAACATCGTTCTCTCTGTCAAACGAAATGCCTGCGAACTCTCGCGCCCCACAAAGCCGTCGAGTAATTCGCGGATCGGGAAAGCATCGTGTTTGCATGTTCACGCGTTCGTCATTCACATCACCCTCAGCATCCGGCATGGCCACCGTTCATGTGCGATTCGGCTCGAAGACGTTTGACCTGAAGATTTCCCTCGACAGCCAGGCGCCATCTGGTCCCACTGGACAGTCGAATGCTGAAAATGGCGGCGACATCAAGGATCCGAGTAGGGTTTCATCTCGTTTCATTGCAATTACATATTCCAGGTACAAGTGACGTCAACCAGACGGGCAGCGAGGACATTTCAGAAATTCGAACTTTCGGCCAATTTCGCCAACTGATTGCTCAAGAAGCCGGCGTTTGTGCGGAACAGATGAAGATTCTCTTCAACGGTTTGTGATCATTGATTGCGAGAAGTATGGTGGTTCTGAATGATCACACACTCGTAGGGCGTAAGCTGGAAGCTGCCGACGATACTCCTCTCGCCAAGCTGTCGCTGAAGAACGGGTCTACCGTCATGCTGTTGGCTCCAGCTGCTCAGACTTTCGATGTAATCGTTTGGAATCAGATTTATTTACCAGAAGAAAATCTCAGCAAGACCCTGGCTACTTGCGTCTTGCCAAATACGAAAAGGAGCATTTGATCGGGTTGCAAGAGATGCATAAGAAGATTGGCGAAGATCTCGCGGGGCTCTGCAAGAACTATCTCGATGGTTTGCGTGTAGCTACTCGGCAAGAAGCACCAAAAGTTGCAGGTGCTATGCGCGAGGATGCGATCAAAAAGATGGAGAAACGACTTGCCTACTTTGCCGAGCACTCGCTGCGGCATCTCGAGGCGATCGACGGGCTGGAGATCGTCACGGAGCAGATGTCCGACGAACAGGTGCTTCGTCGCAGTTAATGCAACGTCTCGCCAACGCGTGGCCTTTCAGAAGAAGCGGAACCGCGAGAAACGCAAGCAGCTGGTGGGCGGAATTCAGTCTCTACTGAACGCCAACGACAAGCACACTCGTGAATTGGGCGAGTACCGTCACTACATCGAACATCCCGAGGTGCAGACCACTTTGAAAAAGTAGCAGTTTCAACTACTGATCAGGAAAAGGAAGGAGAGAAGAGCGAACAGCAAGAGAATTACTTCTTCCCCACGTGCTCCATTCTCTAGTCCCTCTCGATCCGGTACACTGCAGATCACTGATAGGCGAAATTCGATGAAATCCCTGCTCTCCTTGGCGCTTACACACCCTTGTGGATGATGGCAATTGTGTTGTCGTGGCAAATACCGCGTGGTGCACCCGTCGACTTTACGATCGTAAACTGTCGACCAAAAGCCGCACGAGGCGATGCGCGCGACGACGACGACGACCACCGCCGCCACCGCCACGCGTAAACAATGCTGTATCTTCTTGTCCGATGCTTCCTGATCGTCGCGGTGCATTCGAAGGCGGAGAGTGGATTGTCGGCCGACTGCTTTGGAGCCCAGTTGGACGAGGATCTCCCGCTTCGGTACCTACACATTCAAGTGACGTCGAGCGACGGCACCAGAAATGTGACGCCCACCCAAGGGGGAGAACCACGAATCGAGGTTGACGGGAGCGATTCATAATTCGTCACAACAGAATCGGCGTTAAGCTGACGTTTCCGGCATCCGATCATACCTGTCGCCATCGCTACGAACTGATCGACCGAGGGGACGGCACATTCGTGGTAGAACCCTTCAGAGACGGATGCCATCATTCATTGTGTACGCTACAGTTTCGACTTCGACTACTGGAGGCATGCGCGGCCGTGGAGATTTCGGTCCGACTGCTCGGTCGATTGGTTTGTGGGTCGCCGATTCGAGTCGTTCCGAGTAGTCGCAACGAACTTCATGCCAAAGTATAAAGTCTAGAGGACCGTCTATACTTGGAGCCGGCCGGATGTCATTGCCCGCGCGGTAACGTCGAGGACTTACTGCAACGTTTGCAGTGCCCTCGGGGAGAGCCTCAAATCGAACGAGATCTCGAACGCTGGCCCAAGATCTCGTTCTCCGCTGCCTTGAACCGAGCACTCGACTCATGGGCGCATGACAGAAACCGGTTCTCGATCAGTATCTGCCACTACATCATCCTGAATAATCGGGTTTGTGCTGATGATGACAATGAGTGGAGGGCAACAAGGCATGGTACAGATTTATCGACGCTGCTACGGCGCCTACGTCGGGTTCGCCGACTTTCTGGACACCTTCCTCGTGTCGCTTTCATCGCTGACTCGATTGCCCGATACGCAATTCCTCTTCAACTTGGGCGACTATCCGCTCGAACACAATCTCACACATGTAAGGATGGCGCTGGATTGCCAACATCTCCTCTTGTTAGCCTGTACCGGTCCTGTCGTGGTGTGGGTCCGAGAAGTCTGCGGATCCAGTTCTGCCGACCTACGAGTTCACGTCATCCGCTCTCGCCGCCGGGTCGCCAATTGATGTTCACACGGCGATGGGTGGGTGTGCTTTTTCTCAATCAAACCAAGGCAATCGCGTGGCAGGTATGAAGCCAATTCCGTGGGATCGAAAGGAGCGGCGGGCCATTTTCCGTGGTCGAGATTCGCATCAACTACGGCTTGACGTGGCACGCAAATCACTCGAATATCCAGATTTACTGGACGCCGGCGTAACGCGATACTTCTTCCATAATTCATCCGAGCAGCCACCAACGAAGGAAACCATAGATTTTCATCACTTCTTCAGGGTTGAATAATTGACAATGTGGTGGTGATCATCGCTATTCGCTCCAGTATCGGTACGTCGTTTCGATCGACGGAACGGTAGCGGCATACCGGCTCCCGTTTCTGCTTGCCGGCAATAGCGTCATCCTCAAGGCGGAGTCGCAGTTCTACGAGCACTTCTACTCGAGGCTGCAACCTTGGAAACACTACATCCCCTTCACGGACGCCAACGATCTGGTGCGGAAGATCGAATGGGCCGAAACGCAGCAGCTTCAGGCGGTCGGTCGACTCCCTTCTTGAGGAGTGATCTCCCTTTCAGGTGACACAAGCAGCTCGTCAGTTCGCAAACGACCACCTACAGCCGCACCACGTATACTGCTACTATGCGCGATTCCTGCAGGTTCGTTCAGTGGTGTTCACAAAACACAGCCCTCGTAGGAATACTCCAAGCGATTGGTTGATCCTCCAACGTTTATTCCCGTCGACATGCAGCTTGTGGAGAGGAAGCTCCCCAACCGCCAAAGATGTCTGTGTGAGAGGGCGGCCCAAGATGAGAGAAACGAGTTGTAGGGCAGCATTATGTTTATTCTCTCTTGTAGGCTCGTCGTAATATGATTTTGTGGAGGTGCTCATGCGTCAGAACAGGAAGACACTCACTTACACAGTGGCTGGCAGTTACACCACTTCTTACAAAACAGATGCCGGAGAGCTAGAGCTAACGGCACGCTCAATAATAAATAGGCGTCAGTAACGATGGCGTCCTGGTCGCTTCTTGGATATCTCCGTCCCCTCGCTCCGCTGCTCCGTTGATGTCGCCCCGGACCCGCTCTCTAACATCACATTCCACGGACTGGCAATGAGACCGCGAAACTAGAAGCCGCCGCGCGCCGGCCGCTTGTCCGAGAAGAAGGACCGCAACAGGAAGACCTGTACGCATTGTCAGGGAGTGGGGGGAAACGACCCCAAAAGTCACCTGAGAGATGCCGACGAGCAGAACGACGGCCGTCTGTCCAATGGACCAGAGCATGACGCGCTCGTTCAACTGTTCGGCTCGCTTCCGGCCTTGAGCCTCGCGGAGTCGGTGGTGCGTTTGGAAGTCGTCCACCACCTGACGACGAAACACGTCAGTTACAAGCCGCGCAGACGGGCAAACAACCTTCAGCTTGTCGCCGATCGTCACCGCCGACGAGTCCATGGCCGTCAGGCCGACATGCGATCCTCCGTCGTTCGGTCCGCCCGTATGACCCTGGCCGCCGACCTTAATCTAGTTGCGGTTAAGGGCAAACATATCCTGCGATGCCTGCCAATCCATGTAGACGATCTTGTGGGAGAACGTGGAGAACTCGTTCGAGAAGCACGCCTCATAAACGCCAGGATGCTGCAATTGGACGCGTAGCGAAAAAGCCCAAGCCACACTCGATTTCAACCTCAGCTCGGAAATTGTGCGAGTCGTATTGCTTTTTGGGCTGCTTGTAGAGCTCCTTGCCTGTGGGGTCGCGAATCACGAGGTCCACATCGTACTGACCGCCCGTCACAACCTGACAAGACGGGGATTTGCGCGCTGAAAGACGCGACACACTTGAAACTCGAAGAGCACATCGACGCCAGCTCGAATCTCCTCGTAGAAGCACTGGTTCGCGTTGTCCGGCAGTTCGAACGTCAGTTCGATGGCTGCGGCGAACGCCACACACAGGGAGACCAACACTCCTTTCAGCAGCATCTCCCCTGAAATCCAAAATTCCAAACGACTACTTCCGTTGAACACGTGTCGGCCGGGATGTGCGTAGCATGTAAATTTGCTCCAGTCTGCAGCGTGCATTCTGCAGTCGGTCGCCAACCCCTAGCCAATCAACTGCCCGCACCGATCCGCTTCATTGGCTTTTGTGACAGTGCGTTAGGTCTGTAGTGTCTGGGTCAACGCAAACGGGAACGTGTGGAACGTCGGTGCGCGCCGTAACGAAGTTCGGAGTTGTCGTCTTGTCTTCTCTCTTCTCCTCCTCCGCCTTCTTGGGTGCTCTCGTCTCGGTAGCAGCAGTCTAATCTAATACAATGGGCGGCATGTGGACGAGCACTCACTCATCTCGATCGTCCCTCCTCTCTGTTCCCGTAGTGGCGGTGACTATTACGACGGCGAGTCCACTCTCTAATGGACACACACTCCGTCGAGGAGTGGCGGTAGTCTCTGTGTTGTTGCCAATCTGCCGAGTAGTCACCGCGGTCGTCATTTCGGCGGCGGGACGAGTCGCGATGACTCCTCCACCACCGCCGCTCTTTTCATTTCAGTCCTCCCGCCTCTTAAAATGGTAGGCCCTCGCACATCCAGCAGAGGCAGCAACCCATTAGTGCGATGCTAATGCGGGCGTCTCTCTCTCTCTCTCTCGGAGGAAAATGACGAGCGGCTGTCTCCTGCTGACCAATATCCATCTCCTCGCCAGCGTCATCTCGTTGTTCAGTCAAGAGAGAGAGAGCGTGCGCACGCACAAATAGGACGACAAGATATGGCGGACGGCGGCACATGTCAACGACATACACACATCTTCGCGTCCCCCCTCCACCCAAACTCATCACCATCATCTGCTGTAGACGGGCGGCCGGAATTGTGACGTCCCCCGCAGCGGTCGGTCATGAATTCCCGAGACTGCGAGTAGCTGGAGAGGATGCAGACCGACGGACAGGCAGACAAATAGACAGATGTACAACTAGTAGAGACGGCGGTCGAATACAAGTGATGGAACAAGTCCGGCTGGTTGTCGGGGACCAATTGCGAGAGAGACCGCTCGGGAGTGGGTCCACCAATTTGGTGCCCGCAACAGTCAGCCGGTCTTTGTCATGTTCCTTGGGATCATAGGCGTTCGACGACAGCAGTAGCAGCAGCAGCAGCAATAGTGCTAGTAGTATACGGTAGACTAGGGAGGTTGGGAGGGGGGGGGAGAATTGGGGAGCGTCCTCTTCTCTTCGGACGAGACCCGTCCGCGTCGCGGACTGCGTCTCCGAATGACTAGGCGGGGGAGGAGGGGGTAGGGCCGCCTTGGGCGAAGACGAAGAAGAAGAAGAAGAAGAAAGAGGCCCGCCCCTCCCAATTCCAGGTCACCTGCATTCCCTGCGTGCCGCTCGAGCTTCTCCTTCCTCACACACCATGAGCACTGCATCACTTGCAGGGGGAAGCAGCAGCAGCTGCTCTGCAAATAGCCAGCCGCCCAGCCTATCTTCGACACACACACACACACGCACGCACAGCACAACACACCACGGCATCCGGATGAACGGGGACGAACGGAAAGCCACTATCCGAACTGCCGTCGCGACAAGAACCACTATCCCCATCCTACTGCGATGGGGACAGTGAACAACGCTGATAAGCGTCAGCCATTTGTTGCCTATTCGGAGACGGAAGAAAGAACCGATTGACCGTCGGACGTGTACGTGTGAGTGTGTGTGTGCGTATTGTTGAGACGGTCAACCACAGAAGCAGAAATGGACGAGGCTCGAGAGAATTCGCTTACAACTTGCATCGGGGGGAAGAGGAGGATTTGCTGAGAGTGGAGATGAAACGTGGCCCAGGGCGGCTACGTCTTCTTCTTCTTGGATTCCTTCAGTGTCTTCACCTGGAGATCGCACAATTCCGATCATCGAACGGCGTCGCAAAGAACGGACATCGGAGACCTCGGTAAGTTGATCGTGGGTCGGATCTTCCTTTGTTCTTTTTGCGAGACCAGACATTTCCCCTATTTCTCCGCACAAGCAAAGAAACCTCGGCGACTGGGGGCGCAATCCTGGGCATTTCATTTCGTTTCATCTTGTCGTCGGCGTCTTGCTTCTTCTTCTTCGATTGATCCGGGACTGATTTGGCTTGATTGCCAGGAAAAGCAGGCGGAATTGGATCAACAGCAGGAGCGGGACAGTGGTCGTCTTCTGCAAGAGACAAATATTTGCAGGAACGCATACCACAAAATCACCCGTTCGGGGGCCTTACCGTGATCGGGTTTCGACTTTCCTCCCGCTCTTTGACCGTCGCCGGTTTCATCGACTGATTCTGGTCAGTAGAAGAAGCAGCCGTTCTCGTCGACTTTCCCCGTACCGCTAGTCTTCTTGCCATCCCGAAGAGTTGGCGCCTTCTCCTTGCGACGACGTAGTTCTACGGAGATCGCATGAGTTCGACGCTTCGTGACCTGGGTCTCTTTCCTCTCTTGGCAAGACGACGAACTCACACCTTGAGTTGCAGTACGAGTATGACGATGAGAATGAGAAGGAGAATAGCGAGGCCGCCAAGTGCGCACGCAAATACGAATCGCATATCCTGAACAAACTCCGCGTTCACGCACACATGTACGCACGCGCGAACGCGGGCGTACGAAGGGTTTCTCGAAAAGTTGGCTCAACACAGATGTGTGACCCAATGAGAGTCAGCTGCGCATTTGCATGCGCTTCAATCTTCCGTCGTTCCGCTCGTCTAGCAGCGTTCAACGACTACTCGTGACGCGTTCAACTCCGTCGTGAAGAAGGGAAATGTCGCCCCCGAGCAGCACGCGCCGATCGTCCGACAACGAGAGCTCGTTCCAGATCAGCTATGGCGACGCCGTGACGAAGACTCGTGTCGGTCTGCTCGTGCTCTCCGTCCTGCAGGTTTCCCTCTCCCTTTTCTGCGTTCTCACTCTCCCTCTACACCCTTGCAGTTCGTCCTCGTCTTTGCGACCGCTGATCGTGTGCTCGCCTACTTTGTGCTCCTGCTGCACTTCCTCTCGATCGTCGTTGTCGCGAAGCGCCTCTTCTTCCGGGTTTTCTTCCTCTTCTCACTATTCCAGACGATCATCATATTTAGATTGACGGTTCGTTCGATCTGCGCATCGCACTCGGCTTCGTGGACGTCGGTCATAATCGTGTGCCGGTGATTTGCCGTGTAACTCTTTGAATCTTGAACGGTGCGTTCGCAGATCACATTCGAGTACGTGCTTCCTCTGTCGCTCTACCTCGTGTCGTGGGTGCTCGGCGGATCGGTTCTGGTTGAGAGTGGCCATATCGCCTTCCTGCTCTACCACCTGTCTCGCATCCTGCAGTGGATCCTCTTACTCGCTCTTCATGCCGTCGAGTGTCGCGAACTCATCGCCGCCAAAGATACCTGTCGTCAGTGATCATTGCCGTCGCTCAGTCGTCTTCGCCGCGTCCTTCTCCCTCACATTCCCCCTTGCCTGCGCTTGCCACCACCGAAGCCTAGATCAGACCCGTCGTCCAGTGTCCTCCCTAGCCCGCATTCAACAGTCTCGCCTTCAGCCAATGAAGGTGCACAGAGGAGGGGGTGTAGTGGCGGCGACACAATGACCATCGACCAAGCTTAAGCGGCAGCTTCGTTGCGTGCGACGAACTCGCTTGGTTGCCCTCTGTCTCGGCCGGCGTCTGCCGCCGTACGGCTCGTTGCTTGCGCGCATTTGCACCAGCTCTGAACACGGAGAGGACGCGGATCCGGATCTGTCTGTGTCGAGAGAGAGGAGGGAGCAGATTGAACGGGGCGGCGGCGACGCCTTCTCCTCGTCTGATGCTGCGTCTGGTTGCTGCGCTCGCGCGCGCGCACACGCGCATGTGTACGAGATGCAGAGCGAGAGACGACTGTCAAACGGGAATCCCCCTCTTTCTCCTCCCCCTCTTCCTCGTCGTCGTCGCCGTCGTCGTTGTCTCCCTCCCATCCAGTCTCGTCGTTCCGTTATTGCCGCCCGTCGTCCTGATCCTGTGCGCGTCTCGTCGGCTGTTTCAATCATCAGTCTCTTGGTGTGCCGCCGGCACTCGTCCCCTCTTCGAGTCTCGGGCGGCCGTGTTTGTACTGGTGGTTGTGCTGCTGCGCTTCGAGTGGTGATGAGTGCGGTGCAGTGCCGTGAAGAGTGCTGCACGGCGGCGACGGTGGTCCTCATCCTCTGTCCGCATCCCTCTCTCTCTCGTCTTCTGATCTCTCGAGATGATCGAGTCCAAACAGAGACGCTGCACAGACAGGCAGACAGATCGACCGACCGACCGACCGGCCGGCCGACAGAGAACTGGAGTCCGTCTCGTAGAGTGATCGGTGGTCGTCAATCGACCAGACGCTTTTCTCGTTCAGCTGCTTCTCTCCCTCCTCCCCCGTCGCTCACTTCACACAGCGTGTGTTCTGAGGGGGCGACAGCTTCTCCTCCCCGCCTCTCTCATGGTGCTGCTTATTTTCGGCCCCTCCCCCTGGCGGTCTCTCTTCGGATCGCACTCTCTCGTCCCTCCCCTCTCCTCGGCAACAGCAGCAGCAGCAGCAGGCTGCTCTCAGTCTCTCTCTCGCTCTCTCTCGCAGTAAGGGGCCCTCCCTCTCCTCCTGCTCGCATCCTCCCCCGCCACTTGACAGTCTCCACCAGCAGCAGCAGCAGCAGCAGCAGCACCGCTAGCTCTGCGCACACACGCACACTGCCACTGACTGACTGGCTGACTGACTTCTTCTTCTCCCTCTCCAGCAATCCCCTCTCCTCTCTAGTCGTCTGCGCTACGGAACGACATCGGCTACTACAGGCCGCATCACTCACTGCCTACCACTGCTTCCAGCTCGTATCTCAACTCGTCGATCCGATGGACAGCATGGTGCGTGCCTCGAGTTTCAATTCTCAATGTCCCGTTCCACATGTCGGTGGCGCTCTCAGTTTGTCTCCGTCGTGTTCCACAATTCAGGAGAGACGTCGCACGGACATCAGACCGGACCACACCCTCGTTGCCCGTTCCTCCTACCACATCGAGGAGGCGGCGGCAGCACCGATGCAGTACCACGAGGAAAGTCATCTTCGTTCTACTCGTCTCGCTCGTCGTCCGTCACCGTGTGTGTGTGCAGACAGTAGGTCGTGGGCAGTATTTAGTTGAGTCTCCTCTCTGTTGACCGACCACCGCCAGAGGAGAGTCTCTTTCCTCGACTACTTAGCCTTGTCTCGGCTGATGCGGCCGCTTCCTCGCCCCGCGTCGTTCGATTATCGATCGATCAATCGATCGTCCGCTCCTCCCTCCCCCACCCTCCTTCCCGATCAGTCTATATGTTCAGTCGGTCGGTGGTGGTGGTGGTGGCGGCGGCGGTGGTGGTGGGTGTAGTACTGGATGCGGTGCTGGGTGAGCGGCGAGGTCGGCGGTGGCGACGCGGCGGCAGCGGCGTGGGGCCCTCCGCACGTAGGCGGGCGGACTCCCGCTCTCTCTCTCTCTCTCGCTCGCACACTGCGAGCGAGGGGAAGAGAGTGCGATGGCAGGGGAGACGAGGCCAGACGGCCAGAGAGAGAGAGACGGCAGCTTCTAGGAGTCGGCGACGGCCTGCTCTGCCGGGCTGCTCCCAACTCCCACACACACACACACACCCACACATACACACCAGAAGCATGCGCACAGGAGATCTGGCCGCCAGACACAGGCGCGCGACGGACGGACGGACGGGGGGTGCTAAATCAAAAGAGAGAAAGAGAGAGAGCGCATGTCGTCTTGCGGGACCGTCTGCTCCACTATTGCTGCTGCTACTACTACTACTGCTGCTAGTACAACTACTCCTCCCCGTCCTCATTCGCCTCCGCTATTATTTCACTATGATCGATCCGTGCCGCTATATGATACGGACCACAACGAACGCCCAACGTGCTTCTTTGCACGCCCATACGGCCATACGGACGAGATCATCTCACGAGAGAAGATCTCATCATCCGGCACGGCAATGGTTATGGAATGTAAAGAAGTATGTAAGGGCTACTCACTCCACTCTACACACACACATTACACACCCATGCACCGATCGGCATTTATTCTGTCGGCACCGACGACGAACGGCCGCTTCTCGTCGCACATCAGGTATGCCAGGCGGCTGAATCGTAGCTGCGACGACAGGTGATGATGGCGATGATGATGACGATGCTGCTGCTGCTTCCCGCCGACCGAGACGAGAACGAGAGAGTGAGAGGGAAATCTATTTTGCCACCAGGTCCGGCTCACAGATTGTTGTGGCGCGCCTGCCGCCGGTCTGTGCGCGTGGCGTCAGATGGCGCGCGACAAAGACGAGCCGACTTTCGGTCGCTCCTTCCCCCCTGCTCTCCTTTTTCGATGTCCGTCTGCATCTCCCACCCACCCTCCCACCATCCTCCCCTCTCTCTGCCTCATTTTCTTTGTTGCCCTCCCCCTCCTTCCGGCCCTTCCTTTCTCCACGCCGCGAGACTGGACTGCTGCCTCGCTTGTTTGGTAGCCTCCCCTCCTCTCTCTCTCTCGCCTATTCATGGCCGGTGTGGACGTCTGCCTCTCCTCGTGCCCCGTCTCTCCGGGGAACGGTTGGTGCGCGCCTGCCTCGACGGCGTTCTCTCTTCCATCGCACGCACACACGCACATCTCGTGCTCGACGTTCTTCTTCCGCTTCTTCTCCTCCGCCTCCTACCGCAGTCTGCTCTCTCGTAATGAGCACCCTCTCGTGTCCACCGCTGCCGCATTCAATTCCTCTCCCCTTTTTCCTTCGTCGTCGCCGCCGCCCAGAGAAAGAAGGGGGAGACGAAGGCCGAAGTGCAGAAGCACCATCGCACCGGCAGCTAGTCCTGTTCTTCTTTCACTCTCTTCTTCGCACACTCTCTCGCACTCTGTCGACCGCTAGTCACAGCGCGCGTGTCTCCGTCCGAAATGGGTTTCCTCTCGCCAGTTTCATTAGCGTGTGGGGGCGGCGCCAGCATGTCTCCTCCATCTACGTGTCATCTCCTTGTCGTCTTCTTCGCCCGGTCGGCTGGCCGACCGGCCTACTCGGGTCGGCGTCCTTCTTTCCGTCGTCCTCCTCCTCCTTCTCCTCCTCCGAAAAGGCACTTGCATTCCGAGTCGTCCCCCTTCCTCTCGTCCATGACGCATAATCCGGTCAGACCCATGTTTGGGGCGCGTACGCGCTGTCACTTCCTCTCGGCTGCCTCTTGGGAGAGGAGCGGGCGGTCGATTCGGATGCTCTTTCTCCCACAACAACTCTGCCAGAAGCAGCAGCAGCAGCGGCAGCAGCACGCATGTTTCCTCTTCCTTCACTTCCGCTCCTCTTCCTCCCCCCCCCTTCCATCCAAGAGGGTCGACTCTTCTCTCCCAGTCAATTCCGCGCTCCACTGAACAGATCCCCAGAGAGGGAGGAAGGGAGAGGTGAATTTGGTTTAGGGTTCCCGCGCGCGCATGGTGCGTGGGCGCTTTCTGGTTCTCGTCGCTCGCTTCTACTGCCGCTGCCGCCGCCGCTGCTGCTGCATATTTCACGTGCAGCCCGCTTGCCCGGTCGGGTTCCCTCCACTCCGAAATATGTATGAAGCTGATGTGCGACAGACGGACGGACGGAAGACGTGTCCCCCCCCCACTCTCTCTCTCGTCCGTTGCTCAACTCTGGTTCTCTCTCTCTCGCTCTCTTCCCCTCTGCACTTGCTTCTTCTGACAGAGCGAGATCGCGCTCGTCTGTCGTGTGCGTGTTTCCTCTCCCACCACCAGACTACTGCTCGCGTTGGCAGACGAGGGGGAACGAGAGGGGGGAGGGGAAGTGTCGAGTGGTGTGCAGCGCCAGATTCCCCCTCTCGCGGCCCACTTTCGGGTCCCTCCTCTCTTCCATCCGATAGGCTCTCTGTGTTGGTGGTGTATTCTAGGGGCTTCCGCTCAGTCGCTTGCCCGCCATTCTCTCCCCCTCTTTCTCTCTCTCTACCAAATACCCCCGCCTCTCCCCGCTGCATTGTTTTCTCTACTCTCGATGCGGTCGCCAAACATGGCGAGATGCGCTCCTCCCCTGCCATGTCGGCCTCCCCTTCTCGGATTGCCTTCTGACGACTAGTACTGCTGGCCTGTGTGTGTGTGTGTGTGCGTGTGTGAGAGAACAGAGCGACGGAAGGGATCGCGTGGCGCATACACCCACACACACACGCAGAACGGCAGTGCTTCTTCCCCCTCTCCCATCTCCCTCACTCTCACTCTCTCCGCGTACAGCCTAACAAGCCATACATACGCACATCCGCTCTCAAGGGACTTGCCCCTACGTTCTCCGCCCTCTCTTCCGCCTTCTCTCCCCCACCCCGTTGCTACATCCCCATCTAGGCTGCAGGAGAATGTTGTTTGCGTGCTCACGTGTAGTGGAGGGGGAGGCGATGCTGCCGCCGCCGCCGCCGCCGCCACCACCACCACCGTCCTGCGTCCTCGACAGGAGAAGGGGAAACCAGATTAAGCCAATATGTGCGTGCGCGCGCGGTGCGGTGTCCGTGTCTGCTGGAGAGAGAGAGAGAAGGGAAGGAGGGGAGGAGCCCCCTTCTGGTGCCAAATGGAAGACGGGAGGCGGTGGCGGCGGCGGCGGCGGAGGAGGAGGAGGCGGCGGCGACGGAGGAGCCCTCTCTTTTTCCCGTCCTCTTCGCGATGTGCGCCTGGCACCTACGTCCTCCTGCCTGGAGAACGACATTCTTCTTCTTCTTCTTCTCTCGCTCTTCTCGCTCCCGTCCCTTCTTCCTCATAGCAGTAGCAGCGTTTCCCCTCCTCCTCCTCCTCCTCCGGCACATAACCGTTTAGTCGGCCCGTCCCCTTCTCGCCAGTCCCACTTCGATTGGTCCCCTCACCCCTCTCCTCCTCCTCCTCCTCTGCTCGCTCCGTCCGTCTCTCTCTCCCCCCCTCTCTCTCTGTTGCCGTCTTCCGTCTCTCGTTCTCTCTCTCCCGCCCTCCCTCCTCAAGAGTGAGTGCCGCCCCTCTCGCTCTTGCGCATTATTCAGTGAGACGGGCGCACTCGGCCGAAACCACGGCGAAGCCATCCAGTGAGACAGAGCCCGCCCACAGAGCGCAGCACCCATAGCTTCAACTAGACGACGAGGGAAAGAGAGAGACGAGTCCGACTGTCACGCGTGACGTGTGTGTGTACCTGTTTGTCAGAGCTGGGGCACAGAGGAAGCGCTTCACTGAACAGAGGGGGGAGGGAAAGCACGACAACGACGACAAGCCGTAAACGAGTCGTCCCTCCCCCCAGACGGACTCTTCCCCCTTCTTGGGAATGCGGTTGTGTCGTAGGAGGAGGAGGAGGAGACGGCGACGACGGGCCGTCTAACGAGGCCGATTGGGAGAAGGAGAAGGAGAGTGGGGATCCGGGAGAAGGGACCAAAGGCAGAGAGCGGCGTCGTCGTCGTCGTCGTCGCGCAGCACTGTGCGCGAGTCGCAATCTGGACGACCCGTTCTTCTCTTCCTCTTTCTCGAGTCTCTTTCTGCGCAGCCGTCGTGCCTCTCTTTCTCTCTCTCCTCATTCCTCCCTTCCCTCCTCTCCGTCCTCGCCTTCATCGACCATCCTTTTGTAAACAACTTACACGGCTCCGAATTTCAGCTGCACTCTGCAGATGTCTTAAATGTCTCGGCGGTGGTGTCCCTTCTCCCTCGACCATGATTGCTCGACGACTTCTCCCCTCGTGCGTTCCATTCTCCTTCTCACAATACCACTTCTAGTGTGAGGTGAGAGATTTTTCCCACTCTCAGCTAGCGCCCTTCCCCTTCAACCTGTCACCTCTCCCTCTCCGCCTTCCTCTATCCCTTTTTCCTGCCTCCGCCATCCCTTTGGCCTGAGAACGACAGGGCGGAAGGGGCAGAGACGGAGAAGCAGTGTGTCATTTCTTCATTCGGCTTGCGTCCCTTACGCACCCCATCGCTGTCTCTGTCCAACGTAGTTTGCTGGAGGTGTGCTCCCGTCCCATTGATGTGGCTGTTGTTTTCTGCGCGTCGCCCACCCCACCCGCTCCGCAATGGCATTGCACTCGATGCGGCTTGATGAGTAGTGAGGGCGAGCTGGATAGAGAGACGGACGAGCGCGAGAGGGGAAAGTGGTAGTGCAGCGCAGAGACGCAAAATGGATGGGCCGACGACGAGTGAGAGGAAGGCTAAAATGAGTGACAGCCGGGCCATTTCAGCCAACTCGGCGGAGGCGACCACGATTTATGACCAGTATGATCTTGAGACTTGTCATACCCTCGTCTCCATTTCCATGGAGTGAGAGCACCCCTCTCATCATCCTTGCGCGTCGCTCGCTCTCTCGCCCCCTCTCTCTCACTTCGCCTCGCTTCGCATTCTGAGGAGGAGGGCAGGACGAGTGCTGCTTCGAAGAGAGGCAGCGGCACCACCACCCAATTAGTGGACGCGATTACAGGAGACGAAGAAGAAGAAGAAGAAGAGGAAGGAGGAGGAGAAGGAGACGGAGACGACTCGACTCGCCGCGCGGCCCGTGCTGGTTTGTTTTTACTGCGCGCCCAGTCTCCCTGCCTTCTCTCCTCCTCGCATCAGTCATGAACAACACTACAACACGGCCGTCTCCGCCGCCGCCGCCTCATCAGCAGCAGCACAACAGCAAGAATGATGTATTCGAGCTGCCGCCGGCATGGGAGAGCCTACACGACGCGCTCCTCTGGCTCCATGGCATCGCGTACGGCCCGCTCTGCGTCGTGGGCGTGCTCGCGAACATCGCCGTCATCGTGGTGCTACTTCGGCCGGCGATGAGGAACAACCCGTTCAACGTGCTGCTGGCGGTGATCGCGGGCTGCGACATGACCCTGATGACGGCCTACTTCATCTACGAGTCCGTTCGCAACTGCAACCCCGTCTTCTACGCCTATGGCTGGATGCTCTGGACCCGGACCTTTGCACAACTCTCGCCCTATCTTCATTCGGCCAGTCTCTGGCTCACGGTCAACATGGCCATCTTCAGGTTTGGCTGGTCCCTCTCTCTCTCGCTTGCTCTGTCCTCGCCATCGTCTCGCTCCCCTGCAGATACTGGGTGCTGAAGCGAGGCCAGTCGGGCGGAGGCGCCGGCGGCGGTGCGCGTCGTTCGAACAAGCCAAAGTCGGGCTCGATGGGGGCGGGCGGCGGCGCGGGCAGCAATATCGGCATGAGCGGGGTGGCCGTCGTCGCGTTCGCCTCCTTCCTCGTCGCGCTGCTGGGCGCCCTGCCGAACATGTTCCGCTACGAGATCGTCGTCCAAATACCCCAGTATCTGGTGTCGGACTGCGACCGCGAGCCGTTTTTCGTCACATTCTGGACGCTGGTGCAGCCGAGATGGTGGAGTCGCACGCTCGACACGATCACCTTCTGGACGGCCGGTTGGTTCTCCCGCTGCCGTTCGTGTGTTCTCGTCGACGACGCACTGCTGTAGGTGTGATCAACAAGATCGTGCCGTGCCTGTTGCTCACCGTCTTCATGACCCTGCTGGTTCGAATGCTAGTCGAGGCCAGGGAGCGACGGCGCCGTTTGTGCGGAGGTTAGCACGCATCTGATGCAATTACCACACACATGCACACGCCCGCCGCCGCCATTCAGATGCGACCAACAAAAAACAGCAGCAGCAGCAGCAGCCGTCGAATACTGGCGGTGCCGCGTCAGGGGCGCCCACTAACAACGGCGGCGGGAGCGGCAGCAATGGAAACCATAACAACAACAGCAGTCATGGTGGTAGCAGTTCCGGCGGGGGCGGACAGGCCGAACGAACTACCGCAATGCTGGTGGCCATTGTGGCCGTCTTCCTGGCCACGGAACTGCCGCAGGCCATACACCAAATCGGAATGGGTATGCAGGATGGGCGCTCGGTTGTTGTGCAACAAGATCGACAGGCATCCTTCCGCGCCGCTACATTCCGGCCTTCCGGCATCTGGGCAAGATTGCCGACCTGCTGGCCCTGATCAACAGCTCGGTGAACTTTGTCCTCTGCGCGTCCATGTCGCGCGCCTTCCGGCTCGAGTTCCTGCACACGTTCGGCTGCTGTTTCTCCTGGTTCGCGTCGATCGATCGATCCAGACGGCACCCGTTCCGGAGCAGCGCCGTCACCGGATCCGCGAGTCTCGCGTCGTCCGCTGTCATCTTTTCCTTGTCTTCTTTAGTCATAAGCGCCATCATCTTCAGATCTCGTGGCTCCGGCGTCGAACTGGCACGGAAGGAAGGTCGAGTCGAAACGGATTCCTTCCGGTTCCCAGCTCTGCACCTGTACCTGCCGCAGACGACCCTGCCGAACTGGGCAACCTTAACGATACGAACGCACCCTCCACTGTTGTCGCACAGTCTTGATCCCTCACGCTCTCAACGCCCAACAGCTAAGCACAGGACAAACGCAAATGCTCCCTTCCGACAGGGTACAGTGCGGGTATCACACCAGTCGCGTAAATCTCATCGACCTTTTCTCTCTGGAACAATTCATTGTCATCGTCGTCCTCGAAATTATCACGGGATATGCTAGCCACTCTGCATGTTGTCATCTTCTGTTTCTGTCTTGTCTCATCAATTTCGATTAGCTCTGCCCGTAATACTTGTGATGCAGTTGTGTGGGAAGGGCCGAGTTGGCGTTGGAAAAAAATTCCGCTATATCCACCCGGTCGTTGGGCGATTTGTACACGTGAAACTGAAAGCCGACTTCTTTCTCTGCTCCAATGAAAGACGGTTTCTTACGTTGCCGTCCCGTCCTTCGAACTGGATGATGAGCGGCGTTCCGTCTGGTTGTCGCTCTGCAAGTGGCTAGAATACTTTCGGTCGAAAGCCGATCTCCAGACCCAAGATAGTGTGTGCTGTGTCCAGGATATGCGCTAGCAGTCGAAACCCGGCTCCGATCGGGAACTGGAGATGCGCACGATCCGGCGGAACCTTGTGTCCGAACTGAAATCCGTGCTCAGATAACATAGCAACAATGATAATAATGAGAATTTATCCCCGAAGAAAGCTCTACCCAGACAGGCCGGAACGTGGCGCCCGAGATGAGCATGTTGTCGCGGGTGTACGACTCGACCTGATCGGATGAAATTGGAGGTGAATGGAGAGGCGGCGCGGTGAATGCGCCCAAACCTTGTGCAGAATGTTGGGCTGGTCCTTGGACGTGTATCCCACCACCCACATGTCGGTCGCAAAGAGGATTGTCTGTTATAAACGAGGTTGAACTCAATGCAATCAACCGTCGCGTACGGAAATTGCCATGATATGATTGCACTTCAGTCGGTCGGCTCGGTTGAAAAGTCGCACTTTGCAGAGACGTCCGTCTAGAATTGGCCATTCGAATAGTCGGAAATCCGAAGTGACCTCGTCCGACACAGTCAAGCGACGCGGAGTAGAGGATCCGAAACGACTTGCCCATTGGCTCGACTGGCGGGAGATCGATCTGCGACAGGATGCGCGGTCTCCGGGCCAGAGTGGGTATCTGATGGCAGATGAGTTTCAGTCTTCCGAGAAAAGAAGACGGGAACCGGCTCGGTCTGTGAGGTGCAGAGATGCTTGACCCAAGACTCGACCGAGTAGTACTGCGATCGAACGTACTCCTCGGACATGCCATACACCTCGTTCTCGCATTCCGGCTCGACGTGTCTCAAGAAGAGACGGCCGCGATGGCGCTCTATCCGAACGGCATAGTTGCCGTTGTAGATCGTTGTAGTGTAACTGGAAGGGATGCGTGACAAGGGAGAAGGGGAGAGTGGGCCTACGCCAGAGCGAGCAACTGCCTCAAGACGTGATGCCGAACCAACACGTCCGCCCGCGAGAACGCCTGACGAGAGGAAATTCGTGAATAGATCAATCAGCGGAGAACACCTCGGACTCTTCCCAGTTCGGCTCGAGTTGTTCGAGGAACGTGTGCGTGCGATCCAGTGACTTTTCTCGGACCTGACGTGTTGCATAGTACAACTTTCAAAGAGGTCGACCTACCGTGAGCGAATATCCCTCGATTCCCGGCTCCAGATCGATGTGACAGGGAAGGGTCCATCTGCAACGTGACACCTTCAGACGGTCGACCTGTGGATTTCACTTGTGAAAGTCGCTCTTCAGTTGCAGAGCCTGTTGCGTGCCCAGCTGGAACTGACCGTCGTTGATGTTCCACTGAATTTTCCCAAGGCGAATATTCGACGGGCAGTAGAGCACGAATGGCGATGGAAAAGAAAACATACCGTGAAGTTGGAGAGCACAAATGGGCGAATGTGGTTGTGCGAGTCGGCGAGCTGTCTGAGCTGGTTGCGGTCGAAGGCGATGGCTTGACCCGAGTCCGAGACAATGCCATTGTTGGCCATGTTAGGACGACGTCGACGACGACGGCGACAACGACGACGACGACGACGACGACGATGATGATGCTGATGGGGCGGGCGTCGTGCAGCGGCTGGGTGGTGGTGCCGAATCACAAGGACCGCTGGCCATTTGGATGGGCCATGGGCTGTCGTCGTCTCTCTCACCCTCTCTCTCTCTCTGCTTTGTGCTGGCACCAGTCTACATTGATTGGGGTAAAACGCAGCTCCCTCTTTTCTCTCGCTCTCTGTTGACCTGGTTCGACCGCACGCGCGGCTCGTGTCGTGCTGTCGTCCTGTCTCCGCGCCACTCTTCTTCTCCTTCTTTCACTGCTCTTTCGTTCGTCGTCATCATCCTCCTCATCATTCCTTTCGTTTCTCCCACTCGCGCATCCAGTTTCGCACTTGGCGCACTGAAACGGCTGGCTCAAAAACGAGACGCGTGCGCGGAGAGAAGTGAGACATCGATTTTAGGAAGGGAGACGCAGCGGCGTGTAGGAGGCGAGTAGCGACTACTGGAAGAAGGAGCCGACGCCGGCTACTCCGCTACGACGCTCTCATGGATCAACAGCAACAGCAGCCGCTCTTTACGGTCGGCGTCTCTGTTCCGTCCATCGCGACCTCAACCATCGGTACGGGCATCGCTTCTTTCTTCTCATCGCTAGTGACACATTGGGGGCGTGCTGCTAATTGTACGATTGCGCTCCATGAATGGACCAATTCATGGAAGACACGATGGAGTTTGTCGCGAAATTCAGTTTGACACGTCATGAGGAGCGTACGAACGGCAAACGGTCCGCGGATTAGTCATCATCACCATCCGTTCGTATCATTTGCGCTGCCATTCATGCGGACGGACGGACGATCGATCGATCGCCTTAGAATAACTCATTCCGTATCGATGCGACATCACTCAGAGTTTGCAGTGACGAGCACAGAAGACGACGGCCCGTCCGGGTCGTCGTCGCTGGCCTCGAGACTGGCCACGTTCTCGCTGGACGAGTACCAGTCAGCCGGTGCGTTTCATCTCATCGTGTGTTGTTGTAAATGAGAATGAGCGACACAGACGAGAAGTGCGCCTCGTCGGACAGCGGCGTCGAACCGATTCAGCGCCAATGCACAGACACGCTGGATCGCCTGATTCGCGCGTTCTCGTCGCAGGACGTGTCGCCGAAAGCGTCGGGACGCACGCTCACTAACCTCATACAGTCAGTCTTGGCTGTCATTGCGCCGTCTCCGAACTGTCGAGCATCGCCATCATTTTCAGACGTCAGAGCATTCGAGACGTGACTCTCCGCACGCTTCCGCACTGCGTCTCACTGATTCGAAGCGCCAATCGACCGGAGCTGCTGCGTCTGCTCATGCATCTTATCCGGGACCGAGTGGCTACCGACTCAAGTACCATCATCATCATCATTTCTTGCTCAAGATTCCCCTCTATAGCCCCGCGTGTGCGTCAAGCCCTTCTGGACCAGTTGCACGTGCTGTTCGCGGAATGTCGTTCGGCTCCTCCGGACAGCGAGGCGCGCAGGTCTGTTCCCCTCTCTCGCGATGAGAACTCCGTCTCTGGTTTAGCTGGCCGGCCGAGATCCTGGTGCCGATCCTCGCCGAGAGCGTGTGCTCGAAGAACGATCAGGTCAGGCTTGCGCAAGCACATTTGCTCCGTGTAGCGAGACGTTCGAGCGGATCTCTGTTTTCCCTGTCCCCGCAGCAGCTGCAACGCGCGTTTATGACGCTTCTCGATGCGTGGGATCTCTCCCTCGTCGTTGGTCCCCCATGCGCCTGCGTGTCTGTGTGTCAGTCAGCGAGCGAGCGAGCGGGCGAGCGAGATGGAATTGGCGTGCGAGTGTGCGCCCGCTCTCTCCGTCTGCCGTCTCCACGCCGCCTCGCAGTCCCTCGCCGTGCGATGTGTGGCAGCGGACAGAGAGGCAGGCTCATTTTGTGGGCGCCCACTCTCGTCGTCTTCCCTCGTCAGTCTCCTGTCCCCGCGCGTTCCCTCGGCTGCCCGTCTGTCCCCCTCTCTGTGTGTGTGCATAGGGAATGTGCGCCATCGACGTCGCCCGCTCTGCCAGTCTGCGCCCTCTTCCCACTCGCCTCTCCTCCTCCTCCTGCTGCTGCTGCTGTTGGGGACGCTGTCTTCCGGGGGGAAAGAGATGCCGAGCGAGTGTGTTGGCAGCACAACAATGGAAGAAAGAGACGCACGCGTGCACGGCGAGCGAAGAGGAGACGAGACGCATCACAACGTGGCACACGAAGCAGGGGAGAACAGACTAGAGGCGGAAGAGAACAAGCAGCAGAGGAGAAGGAGGAAGAAGAAGAAGAGGACGGCATTGAGGAACGTGTTCAGGTTCGAAAGTCGGCCGTCGCGACGCTCGTCTACCTCGTCGAGGCAGGATGCCTGGCAAACGGTGCGCTCCTCCTCCTCTTCTTCCTCGTTCATCTCCTCGGCGCTCTCGCCGATCCCTGTCCGCTGCATGTCAATCATGTTCTCGTTTCAGAGTCCCTGTCGACGTTGGCGCTTCCGGCGCTGCTGTCGCAGCTCGAGTCGGGTCCGGCGGCCGAACGACCCGACCTGGTCTCGGTGGGTGTTCGTTCTTCTCTCTCTTTCTCTCGCGTTCTTTTGTCGGGGTGCAGGAAACTAGTTCCCTCCACTGGCTTAGTAGTTCCCTTGCTGCCTCTCTCTCTTTGCTCATGCTGGACCGGTTGTGAGAGGGAGAGGCGTGTGCGTGTGTACGTACGTATTAGTGACGACGATGTTTGTTGCTTCTCTTCTTCTCCAGTTTGGAAATGCGCGCTCGCTTGGTGTTCTCTGGTGTTCCTCCCCCTCCTTCTCTCCACCGCCCCTGGCTGTCTCTCGCGCGTGCTCTCTCTCTCCCTCGTTCCCCGGTTGGTTGGCAGAAGGGGGAGGCCGTCCCGTCCTGCTCGCCGATAGATCTATGGTGTCGACGAGAAGCGCCAGTCGACGAGCGCGACCCGTAGAGAACGCACACAAGGTGGGGGGCGCAGACTGAGAGAGAGAGAGACAGACATGCCAGCCCGCTGCCGCCGCCGCCACCACCGCCGTTTCGAAATTGGCTGCCCCGCCGCCACGAACGGCAGAGACATGGCGGCGAGGGACCGTGGGAAGGGAGAGACGCAGACGGAGAGACGGCGAAAGACGAGGCGGCGGAAAGAAGTGGCGCACAGAGGGGGAGCGAGCGAGCGAGAGAGAGAGACGACGACGACCTCGACTATCTCTGCCCGTCTGCCGTCTCGCCGGGGCGCGTGCTCTCTCCAGTCATCTGTGGTGCGCGTCTCTGGCGGGCGCCCGCTCTCTGGTTGGCGGGGCGGCACCAAAAATCTCTCTCCCTCGGCGTCTCTCGTCGTCTCGCGCTCTCTCCCCTCTCGCTGTGTGCACAAGAGACGAGGGCGCTGCCATTCTGCTCCTCCCTTCCCTCGTCCCACTCCCTTTCCCTCCTCCTCCTCCCTCTCTCCTTCCCTCCCTTCCTTTCCCTACCCCTCCCCTCCTCCTCTTCCTAACAACCAACCCCCAGACACATCGACCCAGTTTCTCTTTCTTCGCCCCCGCCCCTCTCCTCTCCTCGACGTGCCGCCTCCTGTCGATGAAGGACGCAGACAGGTTCGCCTTCTGTAGAGGCCGTCAGTACTCTGAGAGAAGACAGAACCATTCGGCCAATCTGTCGTCGTCGTCTTTTTCTCCTTCTTCGTCTTCTTGTCTCTCTTTCCCAGTCTCCCGCGCAGAGCCGCGAGCTGGCTTGGCTGGCTTCTATCCTATTTCTCCAGTCAGCAATGCATGTGGTTTTTGGTCTTTCCGTCTCTCTCTCTCTCCCTTTCAGTCGACGTCTCTGGCGCCCGTCCCCTGTGGCCTTGCATTCTCTGGTTGGCAGTGGGTGTGCGTGTGTGGGAGAGGCGGAGTCTGCTCGCTGCTCGTCCTGGGTGAGGCTCTCTCCCTCCGCTCCGAGAGAATCGAGTCGACACCACCAGGGAGGGGGGGGGGCTCTGCTGCTGGTAGGAAGAGGGCGGGGCCCCGATGGTGGCGGTGGCGGCGGTGTCTGCGTGGCAGCAGCGGCACCCCGTCCGACAGCGGCAGCACCGCTCTCCCCTCTCCCCTTTCCCTGCAACCGAGAGAGCGAGTGAGAGAAGAACCCCACCGCAACAGGAGCAGCACAACATCTCATCCCCGATGTCCTGCACTACCAATCCCCTTCTCCAGTCTCAGTCTTCATCTTCGCCTCTCGCTCTGCCGCTCCCCATCTCTCTCTCCTCTCCTCTGCCCTGTTCTCAACCCGGTCCCACCCCTGCATCCCGGGTTACTGTAGTCTCTCTTCTACCCATTTCTACTAGTGCCGCACCATTGCTACTCCGTCTACTGTTGCCGCCGCCGCCGCCTCTGCGGCTGCTGCACTTCACTTTCACTGCGTACCGGAGTTGACAGGCGCGCGGCCCGCTGAAAGACATGGGTAGTGAGACGTGGGTCAGACGCTCAGAGAAGAGCCGAGGAGGGCGCGTGACCAGACTCGTATCACTATTCTGTCCTTCGCCGGACCGACCAATGCGCAATGTGCCACATGCTCTTTTTCTCAAAGACATCAACGACGACGACGACGACGACCCCCAGACACGAAATGGCGTGGTGCACTTTGGGGTGCTTTGTGCGACGAGCACAGTAGCAGTTTGATGGGCGTCAGGGGAGGAAGGACGGCAGGTGGCGGTCGAGATGAAAGTGCGAGCGAGGAGAGATCCTATGCGATCTGGCGCTGCCGTCGCTGCTGTCGCTGCCGGAAAGACTGGTCCCTCTCCCCGTGCCCCGCCCGTCGTCGCCGCTGCCGCCACGAGTCTCCCGCTGCGCACGCACGCCGTCATTGTCTCTCCCCCTCTCCCTCCTTCCTCTCGCACGTTGCGACGAGAGAGCCAGTTTTTGCTGCACGCACGCACGCGCCTCCCTCTCCTCCCCCTTCCTGCCCGGTGGCCAGTCAGTCTGGCTGCTGCTGCTGCTGGCACACCCGTCCGTCCGTCCGCCCGTCGCTCCGTCTGCTGCTATTGGAACGAAGTCTCTGTCTGGCCGTGTCGACACGTCAGAGCCCGCTGGTGATGTGCCCAGGAGAGAGTCTGTCTCGCCTCGAATGATGACGATGATCTCATCTCCCCTTCCGTCGTCTTCCCCTCAGTTCGCGGTCCCCGCGCTCACTCGCTTCTCCCCCGACCTCATCCCCGCTCCTCTTTCTTGCACGTCCATCCGAGAGGGGAGAGAGAACGAAAGGGAGTCCTGCACTGGTGAGAGGAGAGGCGAGAGGACTGAGGATGGTGACGATGGCGACTTTCTTTCTGTCTTTCTCTTCCTGTCTCTGTCTTCTCTCTCTGGCCTGTCGGAGCAGAGTCCTGCACAAGACGGTGGTGTGTGTCTCACTCTCACTCTCTCAGAATGATGATCTGATCGGAAGAAGAGGATGGTGGAAAGTCGCTGCTCGCCATCTCATCCAAGTCCTTGTGTCTTCTCCCTCTCTCTCATCGGCTCCAGTGGTGCCACCGTCAAGTGCAGGACTTCTACTTTCTTCCTCTCTCTCTCTCGCGTGAATGGTCGTGTGAGAAAGGGGGCGGCGGGCGAGATCGGCGGAATAGAGTGGCGCGGGAGACGGAGAACTGGAGGGAGAAGAGGAGACGGATGGGAGAGTCGTTCGAACGAAGACATTGCACCCTCCAGTCGTGGGTCATATCACAGCCAGCTTTGATGTGCCGCCTTCGAGCGTCTATGACAATGAAGCACTGCCTTCCTCTACCGCTACTGCTGCTGCTGCTGCTATCTGATTCTTCTCTACAATGGCTATTCTCTAGTCCCCTCCCCTCGATTGGTACTGCTGTTAGTGAACAGGGGACGGATAAACACGAACAACAGGCCCGGGGACGAGGGAGCGCATGGGAAACAGATGGAGAGAGAGAGCGAGTGCAGTTTGCTGTGAACTGACATCATCGGAGCCGAGAAGACTGCGTGCAGCAGCCGCCGCCGCCATCGTCGCAGCTTGTCTTTCCGTTTTCCTCGCGCCGTGCGCACACGCACGCTCGGCCGGTTTTCCTCTCGTCGCTCTGCAGTGTGCAGTCTCTCTCTCGAGAAAGAGACAGCCCATTACGCGTGTGCGCCTGCGTAAGCAGTGAAAGCAGTGCGCGCTGTTGTCCTTGCCAAGTGGAGAAAGGAGCTGTCGCCGACCGAGGGGAGGAGGAGGAGGAGGTTTCTTCTCCCTTCACCGCCTCTTGTCGGCGGCCACAAAGGGGGACATGCGAGCAGAAAAGCAGAGCCGCAGCCTTGAGTCGGCTGCTAGGGGAATGCGGCTACAAAAAACAAGAAACGCCGCGAATGTGCGCGTGTGTGTCATGTGCGCGCAATTAGGGAGACTGTAGCCCGATGGTAGGGGGAGAAAAAAGAAGAAAAGACGGCAGCCCCAGTGGAGGGAGAAAGAAGAAGAAGAGAACGAGAATAGCGTGACTGTGGCAGATGTGTGGAGAAGGCAGTGAAAGTGCAAGTCAACAGAGAGAAGAACGTGATACAGTCTTTGGAATTGCAGGCACTGGTGCGTGTGCTAGCGGTCGACGGCGCACTCGAGGCTCGCTGGCTCTACGACAACGTTCTCGCGGCGTACGCTCGACTGCTGCGCAGCCCTAATCCGCGCATACGACGGGTACCTCGCTCTTTCTCTCACTTGTCGTCTCTCTGTCTGCCGGACACGACATCTGCCGTTGCCCCCCGTCCGCCGCTCCCATTGACCCTGCACTTCTGCCCTTCCTCCTCCCCCCTCTTTTCTTTTACCGCCTGCACGTGTTGGACGACGAGCCAGATGCGCGCGGGGATGCGGAGACCAGAATGGCACACACGCACGCGCACACACGCCCTGCCCTTGTGTATCTGCCATTTCCCCCTCTGTCTGAGTCAGGCCGTCCTGCTACGAGCACAAAAATCGTTCGAATGCTGGCGAAGAGGTCGCGACGACTCACCACCGCCCTTATCGCGCCATTTCTTCCTCTTACCGAGACGGTGCTGGTTCTGCCGACTCAGCAGCACGCTGCCTCCTTTGTCCGCTCTCACCGACGACCGCTATCTCTTCTCTAACCGTTTCTCGACGACGAGCAGACCGAACTTTACACAGAAAGAGAGAGAGAGAGCACAGTCTCTCAGTAGGGGGGCGGTCTTTTCTCCTCCTCTTCCATTTCCAGCACAGCAGGCGCCCTGCTGTCGTCGCGTCTCCTTCGCCTCCCCCTCTTCTTCTCCAAGGTCGTTCGTCCACGTCGCCGTCGTCGCTGCTTGAGAGGAGGGGGAAATTCGCACACACAGTGCAGAGCAGACGGTCTTCTTCGTCTCTGCTCGCTGCTGCCCATTCTTCTTCCTCCCCTTCCCTCGTCCCTTCCCCAACCCAGAGAATGGAGGAAAAGAAGGGGCGGGATACGAAGGACGGCGTGTTGTCGACAACGTACACTTGGGGGCTAGCCCATTTTGGCGACGACGACGAGCTGGAAATTAGACACTCACGAGGAGAGGAAAGAGAGACAGACACACGGCACAACAACACCACCACTACCGCCACATTCGTCACCCGAATGTCCGTCTCTCCGTCAGTGTTGCTCAGTTGGCCGCGCGCCAGATTGGATCGCGTCGGATGCTGCTGCTGCTGCTCTCCATCCAACCCATCTCCCTCTGCATCGGCAACGAGGGGAGGGCAGAAAGAAATATGGGAGAGGAGAAGGCCAACAGAGTACCGACTACAGCAGGCCGGACGGGTGACCTCCATGGGAACAGACTGACGCACTGCGGAGAGGGAGCCTGACTTGTGAATTATTATCTCACACATACAGCGTGATGGGACGCCCACACACGCACACAGGAAGCAGATGCAGATGCAGCAGACGACGAGGCTCTGTTTTCGTCTTCCCACACTTGCACGTGTTGACCGAAGGACACGGCTCTGTTTGGACAGGGAGAGAGAGAGAGAGAGAGGAAGCCGCAGAGCAAAACAGCGCGCGGCACAGAGAGAGATGGAAATGGTATGCAAATAGGGGCAACAAAATGATTGCAGAACGCCACCCCGCTGCTGGGTCGACTGGCCGAGCGGTACGGGCCCAAGCTAACCGAGAAGTTCGTCGTTCCACACGTCGTTCAACTGACCGCCGATGTGGAATATTCGGTACGGATCGCGGCGTCCGAGTGCTTTCGGCAACTGGCGCCGCTTTGCGCGAGGAAGACCAGACGGGAACGACTGGCGCCCCGACTGTTGGCGCTCGTCAATGACAGCACCAAGGAGGTGAGACTTTGAGTCGAAACGACGTGTTCAATCTGTAGGTGTCGTTCGCGGCCTTCGAGGAGCTCGGTCCGTTCATCGCGACCTTTGCGGACCCACAGCTCGGCGGACTTGTGCTTCGAGACGACGGAGTGGTGATGGTGAGATATTCGGGATTGCGTACACCCTTTGGCATCGCTTGTCTAGGAAACGACGCACGCATCGATGTCGGCAACCGTCTCACCGGCATCCACGTCTCCCTCGTCATCGTCCTCGTCTCAGGACGACGACTATTTGGACACACTGCCGCCAGGAAGTGAAGTTCCGGAACTGCCGCTCGTCGACGACCTACCCGCGCCCGCGTCGTCGTCGTCGCACATCTCGGGACTCTTTGTCGTTCTCAGCTCGTCTCAGCAACAACAGCAACAGCAGCAGCAGCAACAACAACAACAAAAGGCGACCACTACCGAGAGACGACTCTTCGGACAGAAGGGCGAGAAGTCAGTGCACTTTGATGGTTTTTGACCATCGTGTGAACGTGATGCAGGGTTCTGTCCGAGCTGACCGGCCTCTTCGACGGACTCGCGTCCAGAGCTAGGAGAAGGACGAACTCGTTCCAGAAGGATGGCAACAAGGAGGAGACGAACAAGCTGATGCAAGCACAACAGCAGCCTGTCAAGGCGATGCCCGTGTTCGACGTAGAGGCATCCGCGTCGAAGTCGGACGAGCCCGAAGGCAATCCCGCACCAATCAGCATGCGTCCCTCGGCGGCCGCACTCTGCAACTCGTCCGAGGACTTGTCCAGACTCGGGCTCGACGATGACGATGACGACGACGACGATGTGCGCAAGCGCAATTCCTGTGCGTAAACGCCTCGAATTTTTAGGCGCTGCTCGATGATGCGGACGAGGCGGAAACCACGGCATCGTCAGCCGGTAAACCTGCGCTCGGATCACCGAACGTCTCGGCGGTATCGTACTGGAATACGGGTAACGCGCATCTGAGCGAAATGAACGACGCCGATCTCGAGCGATACATGGCCAAGAGGAACGGGTCCACGAAGAAGACGACACCGAACGCATACTATGCTCGACGGGATGCACTTCTTTTCCACGACGCGCACAATAGTGCGAAACCGGAGATTGCGGAGGAGAAGCTGGCCGAGTTGGACGAGGACGCAAAGATGGAACTCGAACATGCGCAACACGACGACGAGCAAATCCGACGGGAGCACGAGCGAGCGAGGGTGGAGGCGCAACGACGACGCGAACGGGCGCGCCGCGTCGAGGCGGCTCAGCTCAGGCGATCGCTCGGAGCCGAGGATGCGCCGCCGCTCAGGGTGGACACACGGCTCAGTTCGTCGTCGGCCGGGCCCGCGTCTCTGCTCTCCACGCACTCGGCGAGCACCGCGACCGAACCGTCGCCCAGACCTGCCGCGTCCTCCGACACGACGGACGAGGATCCCCTCGAGGTGGCGGACTTGCGTCTAGGGGACGGCACAGTGGGATTGCAGAGGATCCTGCCGCCTCGACTGATCGAAGCCTTCAAGGAGATGGCCGCACTCGGCGCCAGGGACGCCGCAGGTGCGTCTTTCCCATTCCCTCCCGTCTCGCGTCCCTGACACGGAGGAGTTGATGCGCAGAGTACGGCGAGGTCGGCGACGGCACGTCCTCGTCCGCGGGCGGGCTCTCGTCGGAGTCGAGCGCCGAGCTCGCTCGTCACTGCGCGCGCAACTTCCCGGCCGTCGCCTTCACCGTGGGTCGTGCGAACTGGCATCTCCTGCGGGCCACCTACGTCCGACTGGCCACCGACGGGGACGTTCGCGTACGGGTCTCGCTGGCCGCCGCCCTACACGAGATGGCCGCCATCGTGGGCGAGCCGGCGATCGACTCGGACCTGGTGCCGGTCTATCAGCTGCTACACAAGGACGTGGAGGAGGTGCGCGCCGCGTTGCTGCCCAATCTGCACGCCTTCTACAATCGACTCACCCCGACGAGACGATGCGCACTCCTGCCCGAACTGCAGTCCTTCCTCGTCACGGACAACACGCGCAACTGGAGAGCGAGGGCCGAGTTCGCCAGGCACGTCGCCTCGACGCTTTCCCTTATAGAGAAAACAATTCGTCTGCAGACAGTGCACACTGCTCTGCGAGCTCTACGACGTCGACGCGGTCAATCAGTTCCTGTCCGCACTGGCGCTCACGTTCGCAACAGGTGATCGAGGGAGATGTGTCGATATCTCGAGCCGCATCGACACGCACAGATCGCGTGGCCGAGGTACGTAAGGTGGCGTGCGAATTGATGGCGCGCATCCTGCGCATGTTCGTCGACAACGAGTGGACGCCGATCAGGAAGCTGAACAAAGGCCCAGAGAAAGGAGGCAAAGAGGAAGAAGCGGATTTGACACCACTCACCGATCGATATGTCGAGGATGTGGTGAGATCGTTCGCTGGATCGCAGACCTTTCGGAGGCGACAGACGTGAGAGACGCGAGACTCTTCTCTCACAGTCTACGTTGTGCCGTTCAGATTTGCGGACTTTTGCCGCCGATCCAGAGAGATGCTCGACGAGACGGTCTGGGGCGATCTGCTCCTGAAGCCGTTGACCAAACTCGCTCACGACCGTACGCTCTCTTTGGGCGCGCACCGCACAACCACAGCCGATCTTTCAGCCGTTCCGAACGTGCGCATCGCCTTCTGCAACGCTATCGCGCCGTCGCCGACAGCCTCCTCGCTTCCGGCAACCGCTTCGGGACTGCTGAACGAAATCGCAGCGGCGGACAAGGATCTCGACGTGAGACGATGCTCAAAGACCGCCCTCAACTTGGAGGCCGATCCGCTGGACGAGAATCTGGAGGATCGCAAGGAGCGACTGCTGCTGAAAGAGATCCAAGTGCTCGGGCCCGTGCCACAGCCATCGGTGCGACGATTCTCTTGATTTGAGGGGTGACGTGCGCGAGCGTGTTGCAGGTGACCACCGCACTACTGGCACAGGCGGCGGCGGAGAGCGACTCGGACGAGGAGGAGGAAGAGGAGGCAGAGGAAGGGGACGAGGCCGAGGAGGGCGAAGGGAGAGCTGGCAAGAGAGCCCGGACAGCCAGGCGGAAGAGCGATGACGAAGAGGAGGGCGAGGATGCGAGCGACGGCGTCGATCTGGAGGAGGACGAACTGACCGCGGTCGGCGGAACACTCGGAAACGACGCCCTCCTTGAGCTGTCGTTTGCACTCGACTCGGTGAGAGATCTCGAGCGGCTCGATTGAGAGAGTGCACATTCACACACACACAGCCTTTGCTGCGAGCCGCGGCTGCGTCGAGCTCATCGCTGGCAGCGTCCATATCCTCGTCGGCGTCGTCGCCCCGAGTAGCCGTGGTCGCGCCCTTGAAAAACGAGCCTGTCCTGAAGCCGGACGCCATTATCGTACAACAGGAAGGAGACAATCAACAGCAACAACAACAACAGCAACAACACAGTCTTCTTCCGACCAGGAGGAACGCGCCCTCGTCTGGATGCGGCAACGATGATGCCGAGGAGGAGGAGGAGGAAGAGGAAGAGCCGACGGTTCCGGACGACGACTACTATTGACTGAGCCCGACGAGACGGTGTCCGTGACTGGTTAGCAACGCTGAAGAAAGAAACAACATTCCGAACGCAAAGTCTCTCTCTCGCACTTTACTACGACAAGTCAAATGCACTCTTGTGATGACGACATGTTTGCGGTGGTGGTGGTGGTGGTGGCGACATGTTCGCTTCGCATTTTCGGCAGGGATAGGTGGGATAGAGAAGCGGCAGCAGCAGTTGCTGGCAGGTAGCCATCTCCTAATAACTGGCGCAGCCGGTTTGGTGGGGGGCGAAATTGCACAGAAAGGACGACAAGAACGGCGCGTGAGCAGCGCAATTGGTCTTCCCTTCTCCCCCTCCTCCTCCTTCTCACTCCTCTCATCTTGCTCGCCGTTGTTGAGCGCGCTCGATCTACATCTCTTGCCGCTTCCTCATCGCATTCCCGGATTTTCGGCTCGGCGCGGCGGCATTGTTTTGGCACGCAAGCTTCCTCATCGCACCCATCTCCGTCCAGTCAGCAAGCGGGCGAGAGGGGGGGGGAAGGAAGAGAGGCGGAGTTTCACACACGCACACACACCCAGCGTCTGCTTTCCAGTGGGCGAGCGCTCTTCTTGTCTGCTGCTTCTGCTCCGTCGCGCGCACCATGCGCACAACCGGTCGTCTGTGGAGCTGTGTGTGCCACTGGATGCGTGCGCGAGTGTGTGTGTGTGCACGCTCACACGACCAATTCCTGACGCACGCCATCTCCCTCGCCGCCGTCGCCGCAGCCAGCACAATCGACCCCTCTCTCTCCCCTCTCCCCTCTTCCCCGTCTCTGTGCGTCAATCGCCCACTGACTATATTGAATATGTGCAGAGAGATGGCGACGACGCCCGACATAGTGTGATGGTGATGATAAGCAGCGCTGCAAGCCCACCACGATGAGCGCTCGTCTGAGATCGGTCGTCGAGGGACTGGGCGTCCACTACGCGTCCTTCCTCTACCAGCACCCCTACCTCGTGCTGCTCGCCTGCCTCGTCTACGCGTTCGTCCTGCCGCTCGGCGTGCTCGTCGTAAACCCCGTCCGATTGGCCGCCAGCGCAGAGACGGCACGTCATTTCCTTTCCGTTTTCTTTTCCTTCTTCTCCTCTTACGGCCTCTGCTCCCTTCTGCTAAATTCGGCAAAGCGCACGCACTCACGCATGCGCGCATGGAGAGCAGCGGTGGTGGCGCTAATCGGGCAGTCAGATCGGAGTGAGAGCGAAGAAGAGCAGAGGTCGTAAGAGAAGGAGGCAGGAGGCGAGGGTGTGTGCGCGCGCGCGGCGAAGAGCTGAAAGCGCACTGCACGGCCGATAGGTCGGGTCATTTTCCAGCGCGTCGCAACGCTTTGCAGTTTTCCCCTCTTCCCTTTCTTCCCTGTCTGTATCTCTATAGCCGAGATGTCTCTCTCGCTCTCTTGAACGTGACCTTGTTCGCTCTGTGGTGAAGGCTGACCGAATTCCGACAGAGAGAGAGAGAGAGCGCACGTGTGGAAGAAAGAAGAGTCGCCTGCTCTCTCGAATGAAGAGGAAGCTGCTATTGGCGCGGCGGGGGAGTGGGAAAGCCACGACCACAGCAGCATCAGAAGAGCGCACATTCCAAACAGGGCGACGAGTCTGTGTCGAGTGGGTGGATGGGTGTGTGCGCGCAGTCAAGTGAGGTAGAAGGAGGAGGAGGAGGAGGATGGGGAGAAGGATGAGGAGGAGAAGAAGAAGGATGAGCCGGTCGCTGGCTCGTTTTCAAAGGGACGGGACAGGACGGGTTACACAAACACGCACTAGACGTACATGGAAGAGAGGAAACCACCACTAAACGCCACTGCAGGGATTCGACACGAAGGACACGTCCTGGAGCGGACCCAGACTGGCATGGCAGTGGCTGTCGCCCGCGCTCAGAACCACGAATCGAGTGGTCGTGCAGGCACGCATACACATCGCGTTGACCTAATCGAGTTCGAAAAACAAACACTTCAGCCCGTGGTGCCGTGGCGACAGTGGCGCGACAACGACAGCGAGCCAAGGACGTTGCCGTCGTCGAATCAGTCGTCGACCGCTGTCGTTGCTGACAGAGCTCGGCGCTCGCCCTCCGCCCTGTCGTCGCCCTCGAATTGGGGCGAACAGCTGATTGCGGTCTTCCAGCAAGTGCCCTGCTACGAGACGCCCATCCCGTTGAGTAGGCGCTTGATCCTCCAGTCGATGCAATGCCCGCCGTCCCGGTTCAGTGTCGCATCTCACGCAGTTCGTGGTCGAGCTGCCCTCTTGGGACGCGTTCTGGTCGTCCGACTTCCTGGAGAGACTCTGCGAGATGCAGGCCGCATTGGCACCCCAGCTCGGCGCGTTCGATGCGTTCACTCCGTACAGGACGGTCGGTCGACATTGACTAGCACAATCAAGGGATCGATCGTCGTCATCGTTGCAGGTGTGGCACGGCGCCAACTATGTGGCGTGTCTGTCGCCCGAGCTGCTCGTCAATTGCAGTCAGCTGACGGTGGATTTCATTGATAAGGTATCCATGACGATGAGGCAGAGATCACGTACGCCCGCATGCAGGTTCGCTCTGTGGTGGACGCGTGCGCCTGGAAGCGCGACGCCATCGTGGAATGCGGGCTGCGATGCGCCGACCGAACCGTGGAGGACTGCGAGTGCGATGGAGTTCCACAGGCCTGTCGACCGGCCATGCTCTTCGATCTCTTCTACCGGGTACAAACGACCGGGAGGTATCTTCTCGAAACTTGCCGCTCAGATCTTCCCGCGCGACCTGTCCGCGTCGCCCGTCCACATCAACACGTTCCTGCCCGTTTTCACGCTGTCCGGATACCGAACTCAGGTTTCTCTCTCTTTCTCCATCATTATCGTTGTCGTTGCAGGGCTTCGACGTACCGGTCCGTCTCTTTGACGAGCTAGAATCTGCCCTGCTAAATTACACAACCTCGGCCGGTTTCCACGTGAAAGGTATGAGTGGGCGAGTGATTGATGGGGAAATTTACGAGCCAGCGTGCAGGACGGTACACTTTATTACATTCCTTCCCGTTGCCCCAGTTTTAAAGGAGAACGCATTTTATCTTCTCCTTATCATTGTGAACGTCTTTGTACGCTAATGGTGGTGCACGCAGAGTGGGGAAAGGGAGAACGAGAGTGAGCCAGCGAGCGGGATGAATGTGAGATGGGAGGAATTGCGGCTTAAAGCGAGACGGGCGTGTACAACCGGTTGCTGTGGCGCTGCTACAGTTGAGGGATTGACGGAGACGACTGCTGCTGTTGCTGCTTCTTGTTGATGGCCATTTCGACAAGGACACGGTTGACTAGCCTGCGCGGGATTACGGAGACGGACCGACCAGCGAGCCAAAGAGCACGATGATGGGGGGGCAAGTGGGAAAGAGATGGGAAGACGATATGGAGAGAGTGAAATGCACAACAGATGAGGCGAGTTCCCCTACATCTTGCAGGCGTGCTGATGGACGTGAAACGGGAGCGACTGGTCGGCGCCGCGATCCAGGACGCGAGACTAGCCCTACTGGCCGCACTGCTGGTCATGATCTGCGTCTGCGTCCACTCGAGACGGCCGCTCTACGCGCTCGCCGTCTGCGTGCAACTCCTGCTGGCCGTGCTCACGGCGCTCGCCGTCTACTCGTTCTTCGCCACGGAGGTGCCACTCCTCAATCTGGTCATCTTCGTGCTGCTCATCGCGGTCGGCTCCGACGACGCCTTCCTGCTGTTCGACGCGTTCCCCGAGGTCGTCTCGGAGCACGCCTTTCGATCCGCCCTCAAGCATACCGCATCCACGATGGCGCTCACGTCCGTCTCGACGGCCGTTCCCTTCTTCGTGAACGTCGCGTCCGCCGTTCTCGTCTTCCGGTACGATGACGACTGCTGTCAATTTTCATCATGACGTCGCCATGACATCATCGTGACATCATCATCATGACGTCATCTCGATTACAGTTGCTTCGGTCTGTTCGCCGGCGTCACGATGCTCGTCAACTATTCGTTGGTCGTGTCCTGGCTACCGGCAGTCCTGCTCATTCTCCGAACTCGGAACCCCTTCGCCAAGATGCCAAGGTCTTCGTCACTTGCGATGCCAGTCATCATTGATAATCGTTTATTTAGTCTTCCGCGAATAGGCGGCTGGCTCGGCTACTCGGTGCGTCATCATCTTCCGGCTGTATTATTACAAGGTGACAATCGATTCGTTTGCAGTTGAATGACGCGCGTAGTGAAGATAAGCATGCAGACAAGAATTAGATAGGAGGGTGGGGCTGCGTTTGTATGGCTGACTAATCTAGTTGCTGCGGTGTGTGGCGTGACTTGTTGCTGACGAAATGTGGCGACGCGGAGTCCAGGATTAAACCTCGATGCGATCGGTTTCTTCAAAGGGAGCCGATGCGCGCACTCGCTCTCTGTTATCACGTCGCTCATCGCTGGAATCGATCGATTTAGTAGGCTAGAAAGTAGACGACCGACATCTTTCGTCGAACCGCCGATCCAGTCTTTATTCCGCACAGGTAGAGCAGATATCCGATGGCGGCAACGATTCCAGCGGCGACGAGTGCGACGAGGAGCAGCGCATAGGGAACCAGGAAGAGGGCGCCGTATGCGGCAAACAACATTCTAAATGTGCTTTATGAGTAAGGAGAGATGGGAGACGCGCCCGAAGAATCCGAGCTCGTCCCAGACAGTCTTGATGTTTGAAAAGTCGTGCGTGACGGATCGCAGAAGCGAGAAGTGCACGAGCACGTAGATGACTGCGGGAAGAGAGGGCCCACAGGTGCAGGCCAGACAGGCCCAACATCTGAACGGGAGCGTGACAAATTCCGATAGACGTTGGCGGGGAGCGTACTTGATGCGGCGCCAGTATTTCTTGGCCAGTCGAGCTGCCTCTTCCGCTTCCTGCTGTTGTGCAGCCAATCGCGTCTTTTCGATCTCTTCCTGTTGCACGATTCGCGCGTAGCGAGCGGCTGCCTAGTCGTTGCAGAGAAGATTACGAGAGCGATAAAGATCGCCATACGCCTCCTTGTAGGATGATCACATCTCCCGACAGGGGCGCGTGCACGGCCGGTAGCTGACGCGTTCGCGGCATCTTTCAATCCCTTTGGGAAACCGGAGCCAATTAGAAGCAGTCAGAAGCAGAGAGGAGAGAGGAGTGAGTGATGATAGCGCAATGAATTGGCTGACCGCCTCTCGAGGTGTTCTTATCGCTGTCGCCGTCCGCCCACAACGATGCGAGTGCACATACTTCCATCTGAAGAGGGAAAAAGCGAAATTCACGTCACTATTTAAATTCAAAATAATCCTCCCGTGTCACTCGTACCATCTTTCATGATGACAATGATGATGGTAGGGCGCATGCACGAGATGGGCGAAAATAGAAGTTGATACAAGTCTGTGGTGAGGCAGCGATCTATCCCGCCACGGCGATTGGGCAAGCCAACGTCCAATGCATCCTTGTGCGAAAGACAGGATACTAGTCGTGTCGCATCAAAAAGCGGCGCACCGTGGAACGGTCCGCCTTCTGTCCACTCTGCGTTCTCATTCCGCTGATCGAGAACATTAGTTCCCCAACCTTCACACCAGAACACATTCCACGTCATAGAGGGGGGTTTCAAGTGACCGTTGGTGTAACCGCCTCAAACGACTTCATCAAGTCAACTGTATAACCGCTATTTAGTGTGCATGTATTGCGAAACTATGATGACTAAAAATGTACTGTGGCGAACACATTCTCACGACGATGAGTGATGCAGATCCACTACTGCTGCGTGATCATTTCTTCTCCGGAGGCAGGCAGGCAAAGTCGTTCTTGTATCAGTCTCGCAGTAGAGATGCCAGCGTTACGAGTACGATGTAGCAAAAGGCTGCGATGAATATCCTGCCATGGTATCACGCTTTCATTTAACAGTCACAGCTAATTGTACCAGTAGCTGTCCAAGAC